>KZ508903.1:0-24629 GCA_002844005.1 Limosa lapponica baueri | reverse complement strand
ATTCTCTAAGCAATCCTGCTTCAGCAGGGGAGTTGGACTAGATGATCTATATGGTCCCTTCCAACTCTAAAAAAATTCAGTGACATTCAGTGAAATACGTGTACTAACAAATTGTCATGGTCAGTTTCTATCGTATGTTTTATTGGCTGTTATAAAGAGCTACTCAATTATAGTGAGAGGCTCCCTCTCCTATATGAAGTTCTTACTGATATTGTAGTGTGACCAGATGAATTTACTTGTTCCGTGCTCCAGGCATAGTGAAGAGTAACATATTTTAGTGGTGCGTACAAGTTGAAAAGTGCAAACGTAAAGGAAGAGAAATCTTGAGTTGGGATTTTAGGTTTGCAAAGCTCCCTCTTCTTGCAAAGACAGTGGTGAACCCAATGAACAGCCTTTTGACGATGGGTTAAGCAAGCACTTTCAAGATTCCATTCTTCCTAATCCTCCAAGGTTCTGGAAACTCAATAAGCAGTCAAAAGTGTCCTTTATTTTGACACTTGGCCTTAAAAAACTAACATAGTGCTAGAATGAGAATTAATTTTGTAGGGCCTTGCTTTTGTAGGGCCTTGCTTAAGTTGACACTTGTAAAACTTACACTTATCAGTCTATGTTTGTTCTTTTTTTTTTTTTATTTTGTGCTTTGACAAAAAGCATCTAGATGTTATTGATTGTCAGTTTTAATTTTTTTAAAAAAGGTGACAGAAGATGATAAGGTACTGTCTGGACCTTCATCTGAGGATCATCGTCATCATGATGGAGCAGTGGAGGATGGTTGGTCTGAAAGCAGAAGTAAAACAACTCTGTTTACTCTGAGCAATCCTGAGGATGATCATGCTGAACTGGAGGAGTCTTCAGAAAGCACAGCTGGAGACGGTTTGGAGAAAATGGACGTCAGCAAAGAAAATAGTAACATCTCTGCCAGGTCAGACCAAACTACTTTGGAGTATCACGATGCAAAATCACTCAGCGATTTTGAAGATGATGTCATCTTTATAGCTGCTAAACCAGCTCATTCTGCCACTGACGCAACTGCCAATTTTCAAGAAACGGAGAAGGAAGGAGGCAGTGAAATGGTTGAAGACAAACCTTTCCAGATGGAACAACCCGATTCATCAGAACTAAGAAAAAAAACTGGTGTGTTGCTATTGAAGTTCCTGAGCTCCTTTTTTTTCCCCTTTTTCGTATTTTAAGTCACAGGAGTGCCCGAATCAATGGTCTCTTTGTTTTCTTGACTGAAATGATGTGTCAGAGTTCTTGTTTTACTGGAGAGAAGGCGGCAGACCTTCTGTGCGTTTGAAGTCTTGGTAGCATGATTTAGTTAGATCCCTGTCCTAGATGAAATGCATAAAGGCTCGCTTTAAAATCCTATGAGCATTTGAAAAGAAATGATGTTAAGTGCAACAGGGAAGTCATCCGTCTGTCTGCTTTTGTAGGATTTGTGGAAGAATCAAAGGCTGAATGTCTTGCCCTTCCTGAGGATGGTAAATTGGTGTTGAAAGCCACTGAGGCTGCTCCTTTAGGGACTGCAAGTGAAGGGTAAGTTTGTAAAAGAGATACGTCTTTGGGTTCACCCGAGATGTAACTGCTGGCTTTGCTGTGTTGGAAATCTATGGGTTTGACCTGGCGTTGGTTCTTTCCTGTGTTCTCCTATATAATGGCTTTTCTATTCCTTTCTGTCTGTGAACAGAACTCATTTGGCGTGGGTGTAAGTCCGATTGACAGGGCTCTCAGGTTGAGCCTGTTTTTTTCAAGTCATTGCAGAGCCCAAAGTATGGTGATAAAGACTTCATTCAACAGGCTACGTAAACGTTTTTACAGTTTGAGGGTTACTAAGCAGATAATTGTGAAGTTTTGTTTTTGTCTGAGCAGCCCTGCTTTTGCCTGAAAACGGCGTAGCTAAAAATGACACCTGAGGTTCCTGCAATGTAAGCGGGTTTATTTGGGGGTTTGACTAATTTGTGGCAGTATTTTATAGACTTAATTTTTATTTCTCATGTGCGCTCAGTGAGCATCTATTTGCTTATGGAAAGGGAAGCAGTTTTCTCACCAGATACGTTAAAAGCTGCAACTGCTTTTTGAGAGAATGTTAGTAGCTTGTAAAGCTCTTCAAGGCTTGTTTTGAAGCTTGACTATGAATTTCTCTTTCTGTTTGTGAAGTGAAACAAACCACCAGGAGTCCAAAATGTCCTCTTCATCAGAAGAAAAAGCCATTCCAGTTGCACCAAATCCCCAGCTCTCTGCGTCCCCGGAGAGAGACAGTGAATGTAGGTACAGTGTGTTGGAGCTGTCATGTGAGTGGAGGTAGCTCAACTCCTGAAGTAAAATGTGTAGTTTGCCACTACAGGTGTCTCAGACTGAAGTAGTACTAGCGTGTTACTGCCAACTGTCACGAAACCCTAGAGGGAATACCCTGCTTAGAGCAAGTCCTTGTAGAAAGTGCGAATGTTCCTGTTCTTGAAAAAGATACTGAGAAAAGCGGTCACATTTAAAATATTAGGAGGAGAGATCAGTATTTATTTTGATCTTGTACACCACCACCCATTTGTGTGCTAAGGGATTGTTGTGGTTTAACCCCGGGCAGCAACAACTGGACCACACAACTAGTCGTTCGCTCCCCCTCCCCCCTAGCCCCTGTAGGGCAGGGAGAAGAGGGGACGGAAAAAGACCTCATGGGTTGAGAAAAAGACAGTTTAATAGAACAGTAACAGAAGAGGAAAGTAGTAATAATAATAATAATAATAATGGTAATAATAATGGCTTAAGGGTTGTACAAAATAAAATGATCCAATACCAGATGATGGGTTGCCCGGCCTGTCCCGAGCAGCGATCGCAGATCCCTGTCCCCCCAGCCGAGTCCCCTTTATATACCAAGCATGATGTCTGTGGTGTGGAGTATCCCCCAGTCCTGCCAACGCTCCTTCTCAGCTTCTCTGGGAGCTTAACTAATCTAAACATTACCTAGCAACAACTAAAACAATTTGGGGTATCAACATTCCTCAACATTCTTTTCATACCAAATCCAAAACACAGTGGCTACTAGAAGGAAGGAAAATTCACTCTATCCCAGCTGAAACCAGGGCAGGGATCTGTTGCTTGAGTTCCTACGTTAAAAGATGGTGCATCCTCGGCATTCAGGCTGAGAAGAATAACTAGCTGTGAGTGTGCCTTTCCAGCCACCCTTTCCTCCCTTGTTGTTTTTCTCTATGGACTTGCCAGCTGATTTTCCCCTTCCTCTTTTTTTTTTTTTTTTTTTTTTTTTTAATTTATTGTGGGGCCGCCTTCTTCACCAGGTAGATAGTTCTGGCTTCTAGTTTTTGCAGAAAAGCTGGAAGCCATTCTAGTTTTTTTGCCATGTTGTATATGTGGCAGGATAGAGAACAGCATTGTTGGCTCCTGCTGCCTCTGTTACTTCCTGTTGCTTAAACCAGTGTTATTCATGTAGCAGTTGAGTTAAAATGATATAAATCTCTTCCAGCTGTGATAAGTATCCCTGACAGTGAGGACGTGGTCAGTACTCATTCAGAAAATCGCCTCGAGGGGAAGTGCGTGGATTTACCTAAAGCACGTAAACATGAAGCAGCTGAAGTTGAAGAAAATGTTCCTTTTCGGCAGGAAGAAATACCTGTTTCTAACAATCTTGCTAAAACTGAGGAAGGGAATGTAAGTAAACTATTTTCCCCGTTTTCTACAAAATAGAAAACAGTTTGCAAATTGAGGCCAGTCCTGTCTTACTGATGATGAGAAGGCACCCAAAAAGGTCTCTGTTTCTTTAGCTGGTTGACACAAGTGAAAAAGCCTCATTACGTGAGGCCAGATAAGTTTTTTCTCGTGTGCATTTTCTGCACCTATAACACTGAATAGAAGCTGTCAAGACTTGGGCCTTTGAGAGCTGTAATAGTACAAAAACAGCGCCTAAACTATTTTTTTAAATAACCGTGCATTTATTTGGGTTACTGGAACTTATATGTTTCTTATTTGACTTAAAAAAGAAGTAGCTTTAGTGTTAAAGACGATACACAAGGTTGGGGAGTGCAGCTTTTCAGTACTCGGGGCCATTTACCAAGTGACAAAATGATGTGGGAAGCAAACTTGCTTTCAGAATGATTTAGGTGCTTGGATCCTTCACTCTTTCTTCCTTATTCACAGGAAGAGAATTCCCAGTAATGAGTTTAGATATTTCCAGTTACTTAAAACGTTTTAAAGTGAATTTTAAAAGGCCGTTCACATAGACGGAAAATTAGAACCGTTGATTCTCCAGTTGTCCCATTTCCCCCCCCATTATTCTCACTTCTGCTGGGGGTGATGAGTTCTTTAGAGGACACCCACAAAGAATCCAAGTACCACACAGAGTATTCTGTCAACTTCCTGTAGGATTATGCTCACAGGAATTAATAATAGTTTTTTGCTTTCGTTGTAACTGGTTTGTACCAATTTAGATGTAAGTGGCTGCTTTTGGCTTGCCTGCCTTCACTGAATTTAGGACAGAGTGCTTCCTGCTTTCTTGTTCGTAGATTTGTAAGCATAAAAGGAAAGTTCATGCAGACTAGCATGGCTTGAATTCAGTTTTGGAGCATGGCGTGTTGCTACCAATATGATGCTTTAGCAATTTTTGAGAAGGCAGGAGGCAGGAAAAGCAGCCGATTCTACGGAGACCGCTGCGGAGGGGCTTCCTCCTTCTGCCATCGTTGGCTAGCACTACAACTTAGAGGGCTGGGCAAAGGTCTTTACACAGGGATTAAATTGTCTTGACCATCTGCGTCACTGGCAATGCGTAACAGATACTACTTTTGTTCTCGCCGTTAAAGCCCGAGTATCTCGTGTGGGTCTAGAAGGAAAGAATAGTTGCTCAGTACAGGCAACTGGAAAACAGGAGGGGGAGCTATTTAGAAAGGGTGGTGTTGTCTCATGCAATCCAAGTGATTCCTTGAAGTGAGGTGTTGTCAGATGGGATACCCGGGCAGTTTGAGAAAGCGTTGCCAACTGAAACTTTAAACTTTTCTCTCACTTTAAACTTTTTTCTCTCAAGGAAGTTGTCTTTTACCCTGCCAGATGCAGAGTCGGTCACTCTGTGTGCATTTCTCGTCTAGCCTGGGAAGTCCTGCCATGGGATGGTTACTGCCAGCTGTGTAGGCAGCTTGTCTTGTAAAACTGCTCACTTTGTTCACGAGTGGTGGCAACTGGTTAGTCGTGAACAGAAATACCAGAGGTGGAGCGTGTGATTGCGTACACGGAGTCTTCTCTTCTCTGTCCCTTAAACGCATAAAGAGTTACCTGTAGCAGAGAGCACAGTGTGTGCTTCTAACTTTCCACCCAGGGGTGATCTGAAAAGAAAGGCAGCATTTCGCTGTCCTCAGTTTCCTCTGGGTCAGTTTGAAGTTAGTCTCTTTGGCAATGACTATTGCATTCACAGGTATTTTTTAACTTTAGGTGATTGAGGATAGTGCGGTTAAGGCCCAAACCTCTGAAGAAGCACCGGAAACATCACCATACAGTGAGCTACATCCCTTGGGCAATCTTCACTACGGCTATGATACTATAGAACAACAGTTTGCATGTGATTTGCCTGATGATAAAGATGGTGAATGTGATGCAGCTGAGGCAGATGGAGAGCTTTTTATATCTCAGAGTAATTTTACTTTAGTCTTGGAAGGAGAAGAAGGTGAAGGGGAGATGGGAGATCCTACATCAGTAGATGCTTCTAAACCGACTGGCACAGCAACAGAGGGAAGATCTGTGAACAGTTTAGGAAATAATCCTGAAAACCAAGAACAGGTTACAAACTCCGTGTCCACTGTAACTAATGATCAGGAATCCCAGAATATTGCAGAGTCGCTCCCGTATGTGCCTGAACCCATTAAGGTAGCTATTGCTGAGAACTTACTGGATGTAATCAAAGACACAAGAAGTAAAGAATTTACCTCCGAAGTTGTAGAACAATCTATTCACGAAACCATAGGTAAAAAGGGAACTCGACTGCAGAAGGCCCAAGCTGCTTTAACAACTGTGCCCGAAGAAGTGGAAGATGAAACCAGCATACATCAAGACGAGTATGTCAGCACTCCTAGAACACGCACAAGGGGGCAGCTGAGTAGAAGTCTAAGTATTCCATCTGCAGGTGCTCAGCAAGTTCTGAAGGCAGACAAACCGCTTCTGTTTGGACTGTCTCCTCGGAGAAGTACCAGGCGAACAAAGGAAGCGTCTGAGACTTCTAGTGTTGTCACAGAAGGAAATGCTCCAGATGAGCAAATACCTGTGATGCCTGTTACTCCTAGGAGAGGTAGGAAGCCTAAACGGACTAACTTTGAGAAGGTAGACTGCAGCCATTCTGATGGACAAACATTGTCCGTTGACACACCGTCCATAGCCGTTACTCCCAGAAGAGGATTAAGGAGAGCAAAGGAAGCTGCGTCTGAAGTCTTGGAAGAGGCTCATGAGGAAATGTCTCTTGCTGAAGGTAGCATTGCTACTTCTGCTGCTTCCAAAAGGACTAGAGGAGGAAAAAGTTCAGCAGGAGGTGAAGGAACTGGCCAGACTGATGCTGATCGTGAGATGAAAATGGCAGTCAGTCCCAGCAGAAGCGTGAGGAAACAGAAAAGCATTCGTTTAAAATTTGCTGAAAAGATTGTCAAGGATCAAGAGGTGCAGCCCAGTGACCTTTTAGCTGTGCCAACTAAAAGAGGCAGAAGAAGAAAGATGAGTACATCAGAAGTTTCAGAAAATTCTGACCTTGATGTGTCTAAATCATCCCTTCCTCCAACAGAATTTAAACTTCCTGTGACTCCTCGAAGAAGTGCTAGGAAGGGGGCGCAAAATCTCTTGGCAGACCCAGAACCTCTCTCTACTCAGGAAGGCACACGTTCAGGCGGGAAAGTGGAAATCCTCGATACTCCGAGGAGAAGTACAAGAAGAGTTCCACGTGCTAAACCAGAAGGAACGGATACTCGTGAGCAAACACCTGCTCAGCCAAATGAGGAATTAACCACACCCAGGACTACAGTAAGGACAGGGCGTCAGGGCAGAAAGAGACGATCAATATTAGAGGAAGGCACAGGGGAGGAGGCCTTCCCGCAAGGACCTGGTGGCAGTCCTTTGCTGCTTGAAGACATAAACCCATCGGGACATGATGAAACATCAAGAACTTTGACAGATCGTATTACAAGAACCAGATCCCGCAAAACTGCCGTGCGTCAGAAACTGCCCGTTGAGGAAAATGAGTCCTTCCTTTTCTCTCCTCCTCTCACAAAGCTGACAAAGAAATGTAAAGGTAAGAGCACTACGTTTATATGCAAAATAGGGCATATTGCTGTTTTGTAAACCACAGGAAACAGGCTGTGAGGATGGCTTTTAAGCGTTGTAAAGAATGTGACTGTACAAAATAAAAAATTTGGGATGAGGCAATTCATCTGTTTTCTGAACTCTACAGGACTGGCTGGCTAGTTGTGGTGGAAACGTGAGCAGGCTGATCTGAGTAGAGTTAAATGAAATTTAATCTGAATTTTTGTCCTGAGCTTAATTTCTATCTGTTTTGAAAACTGGAGGGTGCCTGGTAACATGTGACTGCCATCCCTTCCCCCCAGCGGAGAAATAACGGAGACACGCTTCCGAATTCTGTTCAGTTTTTAACTTAAAAGGAGCTGCATCTTGCAACAAACTGCACAGCTGTTTAATTATGTGATAGTTTTTCATGGACGTACCCTCTGTGAGTGAAGTTACTACACACTGGGCTCTTTTCTTGAGACGTGTAAGGATTGTTGGTGCCTCTAGAGCATAATATCTTTGGTTACGTAGGTGTAGGTAAAGTCACTACACCAGATTATTTTTGTTTCACAATTTACTGCCAAAGAGTGGATCCCAAGAGGCAGTTATTAGGGGGAAAAATACCTCCACGTTGAGGTATTTTGAGGTTTATAAACCTGCTTGGACCTTCTGTTTCAGGAAGCTATTTTGCTTTTGATGACCAGCTGCAATTTACCGTCACTGTCCTTTTTGTCTAATGTACGTGCGTGCTAACAGTGCCTTGTGGTTTTAGCTGGAGAAGCAGACCATCCTGTGCAGCTTAAGGATTTAGACCCGGACCTGTCTTCTCAATTTGTCTTTTCGCCTCCTCTTTTGAGGTCAAGGAGAAAGAATGTCTCTAGCGTTTCCCGAATTGCGAAGGAACCAGTAAGTAAAACCTGTGGTTGTCTCCTTTTCTTGATTTTTGCTCTGTACCGCTTTTCCAAATCATACTTTGCAAAGCCTTGCCTTTTTCCTTGAAAGTAGATCTAAAAAGAGAGAGCTTTAAATTAATCAGCTGATCAATTTATTATTTTTTTCCTTCATGAAAACTAGTGACAAAAATCAATTTTGAATCTACTTAAGTCAAGAATTAATGAGTATTGCTTTGCCTTTAGGAAAAGGCACAGTGCCTTTCTTGAAACGTACTCGGTGTGTTATCTCTTAATTTGAGAATTCCAGCTTTTAGGATGGTACGAGACTTTGAGATGGAAAGTGTGTTTTTGTGGAGAGAAACTGTAGTGCTTTTGGCGATAATTCTGTCGTGACTTCTTCATGAAAGAAACATTCCTTTGTATTCTGTAGAAGTGTAAGAACTTGTGCATGAGTAATGTTTTTGTTGCCTTAACGTAGGAGCTTCTGAGTAAAGAGGAAGAGGATACCAAATCCGTAGAGTCGGTGGGAAAGCAAAAATTGAAGAGAGGCAGAACTGCAAAATCAAAAATGAAGAAACCAAGCAAGTAAGTATGACATTCTTTTGGAACACTTATTTGCATTTATTGTGGTAGCGGTTCAGCTTTTAGCCACCTAACTTCCTCTGCCTCACTTGGCTGTACAGTTCTGCTCTGACTTTCCGAGCCTGTCCAGCTTGCTGGCCTGATGGGTGCCATTTTCCCCACTTAATGGTTTAGTTTTCTACTGGAAGCAGAAGAGGGAGGGGATAGAAAAGGGCAAGCGGATCCTACTCTTTGCAACGATGGCGTGCTCTTCTATCATCATCTTCCACCTTATGAAACCAAAATTTTACGGTCTTTAGTTCCCCGCAGAAGCCGAGAGCGGGCCAGACAACGAGCAAAGAGAACTTCTTCTTTCTGGCCATGGTTTCTGGTTCCTTCTGGAAAACTGTTTGAGGAGAGTTGCCTCTTAAATCTGGGGTGGGAGGCTCTAAAAGCTCATGCAAATAGTGACTGACAATGCTTGGGACAGTCTGGTTGAGGCATGAAAGCAACAGGAAGCTTATTTATGTATGTTTTCTGCCTTGATTCTATCTACAAAGAAGCCCATAAACAATTTTTCAGCATTGATTTTTTAATTCCAAAATTAGAAAATGTTTTCCTTTACTGAATAGTGTTGGTAATAAAAAAATCAATTTGATACTATACTTCTCTGTTTTCAGAACCACAAGAAAAGAAGGCTCTTGGTCACCTCCGTCAGTGGAAATAAAGTTCATCTCTCCTTTTGGAAGTCCAGTGGATGGAACAAAAAGCAAACAGAAAGAAACCGGAGATGCGGCAGAGAAGACTCTACGAAAGAACAAAAAAAGACTGTCTAATTTTCCAAAGCCAGTTGTGCGCCGGAAAATGCTGTAACTGTTTTTTAAGTTTATAAAGTACACCACTGTCTGTAAAGTCACCAAAATTGTCTGCATTAGTAAAAAGAAAAAATCATCTAATTTGGAAGAGATAATTTATATAAATTATTGTAAAATTTCATAAACAAATGGTCTTCAATAAGTAACTCCATATGGAGTGTTATTTCTTCTGTCAATGCAGTTTTCTATTTTATATTAAGACTTCATACATTTATATAATATGTAAATACAACTTATTTTAGGAATGTTAAATAAAATGTATACTTCACAATATGCTTACTGTCTGATAGCTTTTTGAGGGAACTGTGGGTTGAATGGCCTTTGTAGGTCAGAAATTTTATTGTTGGTTTGAAAGAGTATTTAAAGCTCTCAAAAGTCAGGACAAAGGCTTTTTAAGCTTTTTAAAGTGTGCTTAGAACTCCTCTAACAAGGACATACTAGTTTAAATTTTATAAATGTTGTTTGACCTTCTGGCACAAGTAATTGGGTTCACAATACAAGTGATAAATCCTTTCATTCACAGTTAAGTTGTATTGTATTGAAGTCAGAATGTAAACAATTGTATTTTAAGCCGTGCAATATTTTTTTGTATTTGTCTTAAACTTTGGGAAAGCTGCTCTTTAGTTCATAAAACTGTATCACACCTCTGTTTCACTATTTTTTACAATTTGTTGTCAGTAAAAAATTAACTATAGAGAGTGTGATGCTTACAATAGCATATCAAATTTAAAGGGATAGTACCCACATACTTTGAAATTTGAGCCAAAATTATTTTCATAAGGTTAATAAGAATGCTACTGTAATTGAAATAATTATTGTCTGTAAACATGTTTTGCAATATTTGAAGCCTGCATATCACAGCACTGAAAACCTATGGTATAGCTAACATTAGTCTGAAAAAGGTACAAAAATGTACAGAAATCTTCATTACAAACCATATTTTTGAATAATTATTGCATTAATAGTTGTGGGTTATGGAGTAAATGTCCCTATAAAGCCTCAATTTGTAAAAATAAATTCAAAAAACTATTCTTTTAAAAGCAGACATTGAAGTACTATTTTGATGTGCGGTCTTTTAGACAATGGATTATTTTTATGTATGTTAATTTATATATGGATGCAACTTTGAAGACTACAGAATGGTGGAACCTGACATTAAACGTTTCAATTAGTAAAAACTGCTACATTTACTCTAAGAAATAATTTATTGGTTAACTAATATCTTACATATAACAGATGAATGTATTAATAACAGAATAAGCTTGTAAAAGAAGTTTCTTCTAGGGCTATGATTTTTCTATCTCAGAACAGGTCCTCTAGAAGCAGCAGTTGCATGCACTTGGGTATTTTTCTCTTTGAGAGTATTCATGACTGAATGAAAGCTTGCAAAAAGAATGCCAAATGTTGACAGTGTGAAAGTGGCAGCTCCAGTGAGACCTTTCAGTCAGGTTAGTAATTATTTACTCTGAGTATTTGGTATTTGAACTACAATATAAATATAGTCAAAGAGGAAAGAGGGGGAAGTTCTAGCAATATTTTTTTTTTAGTTTCACTTTGTACAGAAATACAGTGAGTACCTCAGAAAATGGGGTAAAAGGTCAAACTTTCAAATCCAGAAAATAAGATTGTTGTAAAATCTGAATGTTTGTTTTGTGTAGTGCACAGGAGCATTTATAAAATGCTCTGATCAAATAGAATTGACTGGTGAAATGCTAGTGAAGATTGTTTAATAGGATTTTAACATGTTTCTGTCATTTATACTTAGAGGATATTTTTTGGTATGAAAATCAGTTGGAATAAATGAAAATATATTAGCTAGTTTTATTAATTTGTAGTAAATTTTAGCCTCTTGATTTTATAAGCAGCTCAGCTGAATTATGCTGATTTGGCAATGCTTTGGAGGAAAAAAGAAAGCGGTAGTAGAAAATTGGCATGAGATTTAATAACCTCCTAAAGGTTTGTAGTAGTCTAGTAACTTTTTTTACTTTAAAGGAGTTTTAATCCAATTATGTTAAAGTGTTTTCCTCCATTTTTTTCCAGTTACTTAGATTAACTGCATAGTTCTTGGGTGCTGACCGGTTTCCCCAGGGAGCAGTTTAAGAAGAATAGGAGTGTAAGCATAACCTGTAACAAGGAATGGGATTTCAGAAAGTTGAAGAACATAGAATGAAATGGAAGCAAAAACGGGCAGTGGGAATTTTTTTGTTAGAGCCTGAGAAAAGGAAAAGAAGCCAGGCAACAGCATCAAGATGACGACTCAAGGAGTTTATAATGAAGTGGAGAAAGTAGGTTTTCCTTTGTTGTTTTCTTGTGTTAGGCTTGCTACAAGTATGCGAAGCATAGAGTGGAAAAGATCACCTCAACAAGGGCGAGAGAGGGATCCAGTGGATGGGGAGCATTGTTTAACAGTGAGGATGAATTGGGAAGGAGACTGCCTTTTAAAAGATTAAAATGGCTTGGGCGTGAGTGGCTGAGCAGGCTAGGAGTCCTGCACGTGTGTCTGAGAGGAAATGAGCTTTCGTGGTGCCAGAGAAGGGCATGAGGGGCCTGTGAAAGAAAGAGGGGTGGTGCATCGCCGTGGTGGATGCACACAAAGCTCTACGGGCATGGAGCAGCAGTTCTCTTGTGAGCAAGATGAGAATTTCCTAGGAGCTACTTGGTGCAGTTCATCACTAAGCACAAGTTTTTCTATAGGAAATCGAATTGCTTGAGGGGTGCGTGTTTTTCTCACCCTAAAGAAAAGCTGGAATTTCTCAAGAGTGTTCTGATGAGTCTGCTTTGATCTAATGTCAGAGGGCCAAAAGCTGAAGCTAAATTGTGCATCTCTTATCTTTGGGGCTGTAAGCCCAGAGAAAATTCCACATGGAAGGTTAACTACCTTTCAGAAAGAATAATAAGAGGTGTAATGGCACACTTTATTTCCAGGAAACATATTAGTGAAGGGAGAATGAATGTTAATCAGATTAAGGGCTGTTGTTAGAAGGGAAGTTTTCAAGAAAATAAATGTTTTGGTAGAAATGGTTCATGAGTTACTTCAGAGATTTAGCCCAAATACTCGTAAGACCTTTTTTCTTCAAATCTTTAGAAGCCAACGTTGATAAAAGTATTAATTCCAAGTTATAACATGAAGGAGAATTAAAGTGAATCCATTTTACTTTTGATAGCCATTTGGTTTTTAAAGCATTAACTAATTCACATTGACTTAGTTTATTTGCCTTAATATTTGTACATGCACAGTGTGCAAATAAGGCCACAGATAACCAAGTAGTTTAATCCCCCACCGGAACTTCCTCTCGTGGAAGACTATTCTCAGGGTTGTCAGCACAATAAATTTATTTGCTGCAATGTCATCAGTTCCCATGTAACTAGTCATAAATAGCTTTGTTGTTGATTTCTGGTGGGGAAAAAAGCTACAGGCAGAAGCCAGCCCGTAGTTCCTCATGAGTTGTTAGGCAGTGCTTGTAACCTGTTATTGTAGGTGAATCTGAAAATAATATGAAATAATAGAATTTCAAGTAATAAGATAGCATTTGGTTTTATTTTGTTTGCACTTCTGTCTTTTGTGTAAAACTTCCAGGTTTCCATTCCAGGAATGCTTTTTTCACCAAAATAGACAATGAGTCTCTTTAATATGCTTGGAGATAAATGTACTGTGGCCCCTTTTGAATTAAAGCCGTTCCTAAAATAAAATACATTTTCCAAAGCACTGTGCTGTGTGGATGACCGATGTGTGAAGTGGAGGGAAATATGCAAGTTACGGTTACTGATGTGTCGGTTTGTTGAGGTCACTTACTCCTTGTCTGTGGTTCAAGAGCAGGCTTATCCCACAGCAGTCATTGGTGTGGTGTGCATTGCTGTTGAATTTAATTTAAATCCAGACTAAAAGATGAATTATTAGTGAATGACTGATTGCTTGTATTTTGATATTACAATTGTAATTTTAATACACAGGAGGAGGCAGGAAGTAGGTGTGTGATTTCTACAAGCTCCCAGTAGCACAAGCATATATGATTCTAGGAATCCAGAGCACAGGAAAACCTTTATTTTTAATCCAGCCTATTGGTCTCATAGTGGCTTCCTAAAGACGAGAATGGTATGTTTATGTCACCAGGATCCAACATTTACGCAAGCCAGGTAGGGTTTTATTCAAAGAACCAACTAAAACCAGTTTTAGCTAATACACAGTTGTAGACTGGTCAGTTCGTTTATCTCCCATTATTAACATTCATATAAGTGGAATGCAAATGACTGGCTTTTATCCATTTGTGGCCGTGTGCTCTCCCTGTTTCCCCCACCTCCCCACCCCCCCGGCTCCTGCTCAAGCCATAACCATCAGTGGGAGTTCTGATGAGTCACACCTGGACTTTGGGGGATGGCTGGCAACATAGCTGAAACACTGTCTGGAGTGGGGACCTAGAAATTTTGTTCCCATGAGAATATGACTATAGGTCAATTATCTTACTGTATAAATAGTGGACAGCCCAAGAGCCCTTTGAGCTCTCCTGTATGGCAGCAGGCTGCACGCCAGGATCTCACCTTTTGTGAGGACGCTTGCTTAAGGTTCTACTCCTCGAGGTTGAGAGATTCCTTGCCGCAACAGATTCTTGGTAAGTGACTAATAGCATGCTGAACTTTGAAATCTTAGCTAAGTAACATGAAGGATTGATCGCACATATGTAATCCTTTAGACGTAAACTGTTGACCAAGTCTGGGACTAGGATTGGATCCAGCTGCACCTAGACTCCTCTCTGAGAAGGAGTTTAGAAAGCAAGGGGGTCCTTTCTGAACCTCATTACTCAACCGGGGGGTCTCCCTGACAGCTTGTTTGACCCTGTCCTCTATGCAGTAAATAACCAAGTGTACCTTGCCACTGAATCTCCTAAAACACTGTTGCATTTACTACCAATTTTGTTAAATCACTGTTTCACCTTAATAAGTATTTCACTACTTCTCTCTTAGGAGTGAAGTTAATCGCTCTGCCTGCAACACCATTTACTGGTTTAGAAGCCCTATCTGGATTTTGTCTATGTTTCCATCATCCTGGAACTCAGTATTACTTTCAAGTGTGTTTGCAAATCCAAATTCCTAATTTAGTGGGGGTGCTCCCACCAGACAGCAGCGCTTGTGTATGCATTTGCTTGCTCATCTATGAAGAGGATGCACTTGATCATTTTTGTAGAGAGGTCTTTCATGATCTTGGTGAAGGATGCTGGAGAATTCTGCCTGGCCAGGTTATAAAGCTACTCTGCTGATGTATGGTCAGACTGGCTTAGGGAAGAACTAGTTGACAGTCGGATACAGTGCAAACAGATGTTTGGTGCCTGTTGTGTGTGAAGAACTCTTCAGAGCCACCCGGAATCAGGAAAAGAACAAGCAGTACCAGGTGAGATTAGCACAAAGTGTCATTTATTCCCAAGATTTTTCCAGGTTGTACTTTCAAAGAGTCAGTCAATTACCAAAAAAAAGAAACTGTGAGTATATGGAGCAACTTAACAATACTAGCCATAGTGGATCCTATAAAATAGTGTTGAATAAAAAGTTGGTGTAGCACACTTAGATTTACAGATAAATTCTACAATGCTAATTTGCCACAGGTGTAATTAATCAATCCCTAACATAAGAACCAAATTGTTCATTTTTAGTAAACCTTTTTTTAACAGCTGTTCAAACACTGATCTTCCTTTACCTACCATAAAGTGAGCTGTTCTTTATTCTCCGTTATGCTTGCTAACTTCACTCTTTGCACAGGGTATTGATGAGAAAGTCTTTCCAGCACCTGAGTAGACAAAACTGATGCTTTCTTCTTCATAGTGTGCAGAAGCTTTATAGTGCCATACCTCTTCTACACAGTAGGAGTGATGTTTTTAGCCTTGCAGCACAGCTTTTGTAGCTGCTGGATGCTCCCACTCCATCAGCATCCTTCTGTGCTTGCAGTCCGGTGGATTCTAGCACTCCTGTAAGAAGGAAGCTTCACTGCAGTGCAGTAGTGCCTTTTGTCTACCAAAATATCACCCTGATTACTGAAGGCTAGTTGTGATTTACTCTTGTGTTACTTCGCTTAAGAAAGAGCACTTTGTTTTCCCTAACCAGCCTCCCAAGGTCTGTACCAGCAGAAATTGTACAGGGATGCCATTTGTGAGCATGTTTCTGTTTCCCTTTGACATGGTCATCCACTGTGCGCAAGCCAATGTTTATCACCATCCCATGATAAATGCAACAGTGAAAACTCATTCCTTCCCGTCTCGGTCACTGTATCAATGTGGAAATACAAAACCCTATTTGAAGCAGAGTTACTCCTATTTTAGACAGGGCTTGGATAGAGGAAAAAAAAAAATACTTGTCGAACCACCCTGCCCAGCTATAAAAAGTTAATTAAAAACTTGACTTTTATACAATGCTGTCTAGATGCTTAATAACTTAATATTTAAGTAAAATGATTTATTGAAACATCAGATGGCATCTACTTGGACAGCAATAAGGATTATGCATGTAATGGTAGGTTGAAGAAATGCTGGAGAAGAGACAGCATTGGGATGAAACAGTACGGATCTGATAAATAACTGCATTAATTAAGGTTATGTAAGGGTTTGGGATGAAGGGAAGTTTTGACCCATATAACCTGCGTTATTTTTACAATGGGATGAAACTCCGTTAAGTTTGAGGGGTTTTTCTAAATATGTTTTACCTTCTAGTTGCTTCTTGTCTTTACAGAATACTTCCAACATGCTGGAAATTTGTACCAAACAGGTAATGAACTTGCTTTATTTCAGTTAACAACTGAAAACTAATTCACAAATCTTAGTTTTCTATGTACATTTTTTTTTGTCATTGTAACTTGAAAATCATCCTTTATGCTGTCCTAACATGACCCTTCTGGGCGTGTTGGCTGCAGTGTGTGGGTGCTACTTGGACCTAACAGCATTTTTCTGCTGCTTGAGCTACCTGGCTGTGCTGCCATACCACTGGCCAAGCTATTTCATCCCTAGTGGTACTTTTCTTCTTTCTCCTTTCCATATTTTGCTCCTTTTTGAAGAAAAACAGGGTTAAGAAGAAAGTTGGCATTTTTATTTACTTCTTTTTTTTCCCTATGCTCCTCTTTTTGTTAGTCCCTTATGTTGGCTGACAGAGGACTCATTGCTAATGGAAAATGGGTAATATGTTTCTCTAAAGCTGGGAGGGGATTTTGAAGATGGTGTACGTCTCAGAGGACTGAATTTTTCGCTTTCCTTCTAAGTTTTATACAATTTGCCACTTGTTTGTTAGCTGGTTTCCCCCGTACCTTCCTCATTGGTTTTGAGCCATGTGGCCAATTTCAGACAAATTTGATGCAATGGGCAGGAGAGAGGGGAAAAAAATAAAATGAAAAACCAAGCTTCATTAGGTTTTAGCAGCTCATGGAATAAGCTTGTTTAAAACTCCTCATCTAATGACGATAACGGAAGCAGAGGGAAATGACGCCTTTATCCTGAGTTTTGCAAACATTTCAACTCTAGAGATGTGAGCTCTCAATGTAGATTAATTTTACCTGGAAAGCAGAACTCTCTAGGCATGAGTTTCTAAACGTGGTAAAGCCAGAATAAGTACCCCATGCGCAGCTGCAGTCGATCTTAATTTTTGTTCTATCCTTACTGAGTGTAACAATTACTGCTATAAATCTCTTTCCCTAGGTAACAGACTTACTGTGTAAAACCAGGAGGCCTGGTGGGCTCAAGATTAGAGCAGACCAGCAGTGGGGTTTTTATGTGGGGGGTTTGAAGCTGGTTTGGACTGTGATAATTATGCACAGGTCAAGAGGTTAATGGAACAAGGGAATAAGATGAGAACAACAGCTACAGCTACCATGAATGCCACCAGCAATCGGTCTCACGTAGTTGTCACCATCCGATTCAAACAGGCATAGTGTGCAGGCCCTGTTTCCACTGATCAGTGTAGCTGTTCAGCACTCTTAATGAACTTAGTCCTGTTAGATGCGTCATAAAATGAACTTGTGGAAGTTTATGCAGACACAAAACCCAGGTTGGTCCTGTTTTACCTAGAGCCACTATTGTTTATTGTCACCTCCCCAACAGCGAGCAGAGGAGAGCATGTTGGGTTTCCTCAACCTAGGCTGCAGCGTCAGCCTTGCCAGCCCTTGTTTTTGGCACTCGCGCCACTGCTGCTCTTGGAGTGAGGATGGCCAAGGGCAGAGATGTCCTAAACCCCTGCCTGCTTGCAGGTTGACTCCATATTTAAGATGCTCTGTGTCCCAAATGTGACAAGCGGTCTTTGAAAATATCTCACAGGTGTCCAGAAACAACCTACGGTCACTGTTGATGTGTGGTGGCTGCCGCTTGCCCCTTAACGGGTTCCATGCAGAACTCCCGGGCCCAGCATAACACGTGGCCCTACAGTGGGCAAGCTCATACAGCAGGGCACAAGTGTGGGTCAGGTCTGTGGCACCTCCTCAGTCCTGCGTGAGAGAACACTGCAGCGGGGCAGCTGCAAAGGCATGACCACAGAGGGTCACCTGGACCCGATCCTGCTGTCTCTGCCGTGTGTGCCCCCGGCCAGGCGGAGGGGTGCTGGGTGACCGTGGCCCTGCTGCTGATGCTGGCCGAGCCACTGGAGAGCAGCCATGCTGGGGAGGACAACCGCTCGCGGCTTTGCTCTGGAAATGGGGCCTTGCTTGCGATATCGAGGAAATGGCCTCAAGCTGTGCCGGGGGGGGTTTAGGGTGGATATTAGCAAAAATGTCTTCACTGAAAGAGTTGTCAAGCATTGGAACAGGCTGCCCAGGGAAGTGGTTAAGTCACCATGCCTGCAGGTATTTAAAAACCATGTAGGTGTGGTGCTGAGGGACATGGTTTAGTGGTAACTTGGCAGTGTTAACGGTTGGATGTGGTGATCTTAAAGGTCTCTTCCAACCAAAACGATTCTGTGGTGATATCATCGCTCCACCAGTATTTCCCCTTGGTAGAGTGATACCAGAACTACAGTTTTTGTTGAAGTCTCCCGTTGACAGAGGTGTCTGCAGAGCAGCTGACACAGGTCAGCCCTGGGCTGGGGCTGGTTGAGGAAGAGTGGGCTCTGGATGGCCTTGGATGTACATGTCCCATCTCTGCAGCAGAAGCGAGCTCAGGTCCCCACGGCTGCTTGTGCATGCAGCTCCAAAAACTGCTCAGCCCTGGCAGGCAGGGCTGGTCCTGGGCTCCTCTGGAACAGGAATGGGAGGGAGACATCATCTTTGCAGGCAAGGGAGGTCAGGAGCCAGTGTTCCATCCAGGTGTTTCCATACCCGCTTTCTGCAGGGGATGGGCAGTATTGCCTGCTGATTTGTCCTGAGAGACTGTAAGTCATTCATTTTTAGGCACACCTTTGCAGTTCTCATATTTAAAGCAATTGTTCATCTATAAGATGATCCGATACTGCTAACTATCACCACCTACTTCCTCTGTGTTTCTGCAGAGTATTATTTTCTGTATGTTACTTAATAATGTCTGAGCAATTGATTTGGTAATTTTTCCTGCTGTTGATACCATATTTTAATAGATTTTTCTCAATGAAGGAATCACAAAACAGTCAGTTTGAAACCTGGTGGACTTAGCAGGGAGTGAAAGACAAAAATCCACAGGATCTGAAAGAGAGAGATTGAAGAAAGGGGTACGTGTGAATCTAAGTCTAACCACATTAGGAAATGTCATCAGGTATCCTTTTTTCTAAATCCTTTCCTTGAAGTAAGAAGTAAATTTCTATCTATGTAAAAACCTTCCCTCTGTTCAGGACTCCTTGTTGTGTGGCTCATAAAGTTACTTAAAGGAATAATGTCCGAGATGTACATAAGCGCAGATATACTGAAGCATGAACACGGATATACTGAAGCATGAATGAACAAGCCTCTGGTAGCTCCTCTCTCCCCCCTGCAATTTGCTTTTGATAGTTATGCTTTACTGTTCCCATGCTTTCACTTATTTTTTGCATATCCCATACAGGGTCTTGGTCCTGACAAAACTCCTGGAGGCTGCTTTGTGGAGCGACAGCAGGACCATGATCATAAGTTGATTCTTGAGTTTATGACCCACTTGACCTGTTGAAACGGAATTGCATGGCTCTAACATTGGTGAAAGTGGGTGTAGTTTACGTTAAGATTGCCTCCTATGCAACATAAAGGTGAGGACCCTTCTGCTGATCAAAAGTTTCTTGCCCCTATTAAATGCATTACTCAAATGGAGAGTATTTCTGTTTTCAGAACAGAAATGTGACCGACACAAAATCAGTATCTCTCTTTCTACATCAGAGATTGAACCCTCATTTCTTCTGCAAGAGTTTTCTGCATGTTTGTAAAAAACCTACCTAAATAGAGATAAATGTGGCTATGAAACTCATAGGCACCTGTTTTATATAAATGCCATGTTCTTTGGTAGAAATGAGGCAGTATTATGAAACAACTATTTTTATTTCCTGAATTCTGAGATTCTTGTTTGTGCTGTGCACCGGATGTTGCATCCCTAAATAAAATGAAACTCCCACAAGGTCTTCTTTGTCTCAGGTGAATTAACTGTATACTCCAGCATCTTTGAAGAGGTATTTTTTCTTAAAGAAAGTACTATCAAATGAAAGATGGAAGAATACAAATAGGAAATGTGCATATGTGAAAATGTTGACTGTAAATGCAGGCAGTCTTAAAGCAGCTTACCTGAGTTTCTTCAAATGCTAACTTTCTCAAATGATGAAAGGTGTTTTGAAATAATGTGAGGACAGATTCTTTAATTGTTACTTGTACGAATACCATCAAAGTGGTTTTGAGAGGTTTTTTACATTTGATTCTAGCATAAGCCAGAGGTACCAGGATTTGAGCACCTTCAGTATTAATTTTTTGCAAAACTCACCTGTATCTTCTCATCTGTCTTCCCCCTTCTTTCCTTTCCTCTCCCTTCTCTCTCTCTCTCTCTCTCTCACTTTCTCATTTCTGACTTCAGAAACTTTTGCTAGCTTAGCCCCATCAGATGGGGACTGCAACTCTGGAATGAAAGTATAGTCCTGTTAGGGAATAACCATAGGAGATAGCTGGATAGAGCAGCACCAGTGTCAAGTTCTGACCTGTGTTGGTTTTGTTTCTCTTTTCATTTAAGGGGAAATGAAATCTATGGTCTGCATGAGACAGAGGGTCTTAGCTGTTGGGGGCTGTTGGGATAGAAAGCTGAAATTCTTTCTTTGTCTCATCTTCTGCGGTAGATTTGTGCTTGTGGAGCATCTGCATGATCTCTGTGCGGATTCAATGTAGGGGTTTTGCCTAAAACGCTGCAGGGAAGGCTTTCTGCCTAGAGTGGGAAAGACATGACCCAGTGGTACTCAATAATCACCTCCTAACTCACTCGCTAAATGCTCTTTCTGCAGGTGTAAAATCCGGCAACGTGCAAATTCACTGAACATGGCTACCAAAGCGCAGAAATGAATTTTCCATCTACTGCTTCTCCAGTGCTTGTGAGTTGCTTCCTGTTTTTCTGGGGAAAATGTCATTGAACCAGTCACTAAAAATAATTATAAAAATTCTATAATTGTCCTCTTGACCTGCTATTCAACAAAGTGGATGCTGTTTTTCTCAAAAGAAACTTAGTTTTTCCTTGATTTCTTCTTCTTTGGCTTCTTCCCACTCTTTGTCCCGTTTCCTTAGAAAATGTGATCTGAATAGCATCACAGAGTGTTGTCCGTTTTCTGATGACCAAGTAACACTTTTCTGAAGTCACTTCAGCTTCCACCTCTGGCTGAATGAAAGACGATGCCTGTCAGCTGCAGTCTTTCTCAGGGAGACAGGGAGTCTCTCCGTGCAAGAGGGGATAAAAGGTGCCTGACTGTGTCCTGGGTGGAGTCCTTTCTAAAAGTAAAGGGCTTTTTAGCTCTCCCTGCAAAGCGAGTGTGTCGTTTCACCCGAGTATGAGCTAGCATACCGGCTGACTGCCACAAAACGGAGACGGACGAATTCCCTCTCCTTCTTCCCAGTGCATTGTCCTGCCTCCTTCCTTGTGCCACCTTTTCTGCTTGCTAGTTCTCTCTGCAAGGCCGTTGAAC
Organism: Limosa lapponica baueri; assembly: GCA_002844005.1. NCBI lineage: Eukaryota > Metazoa > Chordata > Aves > Charadriiformes > Scolopacidae > Limosa > Limosa lapponica. The sequence goes on along the minus strand of KZ508903.1, from coordinate 2,998 downwards.
TCTCTAACTTGCTGGAAGACTACCTGCTTTTCTGGGTTAGTTTCCTGCCTGCTTAGGGAGTTAACTTGGCTCATAAAGTGCTCTAAGAGGTGCACAGGGCAGTGCAAGGTGAGCCAGAGGAGTACAGTGGCAGAACAAAGGAGCGGACAAAGCAATGGGAGGCGGCAGCAGGTCCTCTCTTTTGGTGGCAGTGAAGTCAAGGTGCTTTGTGAAATCATCTCTTCAGCTGTGGCTGGCCACAGTTTTAGCTTTTTCTTCAGGAAGCCCTTAGCATTGTTGGCCTTTGAAATGGGTTTTCATGTACTACCATCAGTCAAAACTGACACCCCAAACTCTGATGTGGCTGTATGTGATTCTGCTTGAATTTGTAATTTCTCTTTTTTTTTAAGGTTTTTTTGGGGCATGTTCCTTTCTTTGGAACTAGTTTGTGAAGTTTGGAAGTTCTAAGTACCTAGGGTGAAGGATAACGGTCATTTTGGCTCCTAGAGAACAACTGACAATAAGTAACAAAGTATACAGTATAAAATCAAAAGGACAAATGGAAAGTTGCACCTGTTGCTGAGAAGCTTATTAAAATACGATTTTTCTTAAATGCCATCTTAGTAACCTACACTAAGTTCAAGTCTACCCACATATAAGGCTTTTTCCTGTTATTTACCTGTTCATACCTTTGTGTCACTCTTTGTTGGTGATCTCATAGGCATCAGACAAGCAAAGGATTCTCCTTTTGCTCTACTGTGTGATCAAAACCTGTCCTGAGTGCCATTTTTTTTCAAGGAAAAAAGCTACAGGCGATGTCTAGGAGATTTTTCACTGTATACTGATGCAACTATTGTCAATCTCAAGAATATTTCTGGCTGACGTGAGTCTATTTCTGCAATTGTTTCTTTATTTACAGTGAAGAATGCGAGACCTAACGGCCCAGGTAACGAGCAGTCTGCTGCAGTTTCCAGAGGTGACTCTTCAGGCTCTTGGGGAAGATGAGGTAACCCTTGATTCTGTGCTGTGCGGGAAGTTGTCTCGAGGTGAGCATTTTCCTTTAAAATTGGTCTTGGTATGAAGTTATTGTTGCCCAGAAGTTACCCAAAGCCACAGGTCATAGTATAACTGTGTCAGGTTGGTGCTTTGGAGATGCGTCAGGTTTAGAGAGAACAAAAGGGATGCTTTAACGCTTAAAAATGGTAATCTTAAAACATGAGTATAGTTAAACTTTGAAGTTACGACAACCTGCACCAATCTTGTGCTATTAAAATAATTCACTTGAGCATGCTGAGTCAGTGAGCCCTTCTCAATTTTTAATTTGATAAAAGGCAGTTTTCAAAAAAGCAGTAGTGTTGTTTTGGGTGGCATTTCTTTCCACCAGCTCAACCTCTATGACCATTGTAACGTCAGTTGCAGAAATAGTTCTCCTACAGTGTTACAGAGGAAACCCCCCTGCTTTTTCTTTTTTAGTCTGAATAAAAAGAGAAGGAAGAGGATAAGACTGTTAAGCAGCGCAGCCGTATTTCCAAAGTATCTAATAGGATGCAGATGAGTAGCCAGTGAGAGCTGCTGAAAGTGGCTAAGCAGATTAGGTAGTTGACTTTCTGGGTGATCTGACAGTAGAGCTGGGTGCCGATCTGGATGTCTAGGCTTCTGTTAAGACCAGGTAGAATCTATCTACCTGACTGTAAATGGAGTAATGGAGGTAATTCTTCCTTTGAGCTTGAAATAGTTCAGTGAAGCAAAATGCATTAAATTCTTCCTGTGATCAGCCCATGTGAAAGTTTAAATTCCCTCACACAGTGCCCATTTTAGGATAATTTCTTGTTGAATTCCAAATCCTTGCCCAAAGGAGGCATGTGTCAAGTAGAATTAATAAACCAGAAATGAATTGGCTTAGGTGTGTTACATGTGGAGTACGCTTTAAGGCTTGTATTCCCGCATGTATTTGGACGATTTCTACCAAACACGGTATAAAGACTATAGATCAAGATATTGTAATCTTGGTCCCAAACAATCCAGATTCTTCAGTGCAGGAATGACAAGTAGAAATGCAAAATAACAAGGTTGTTATTTTTAAGCGGTATTCCTTGAGGATTTCAGTGGTTGCTTTTGAGTAATTGACCAGAATGAGGTAAGTTGGTCTTGCTCTGTTAGGTACGTTTTGTGAAGGCAAGGGGCAGTGACTGTGTTTTTTTTTCCAGTTGTTTTCAGTCTTCCATTGGAGATTTGCTTTAGCCAGCTTTCTTTTCTCTTGCAGGGAGAAATGGCCTGGCGTGGTTGGCATGTGGTCCTCAACTTGAGGTAGTGAACTCTGTGACAGGAGAGCGTCTCTCTGCGTACCGTTTCAGTGGAGTAAATGAACAGCCTCCCACTGTGCGTGTGGTAAAGGAGTTTTCCTGGCAGAAGAGAACTGGGCTGCTGGTTGGGTTGGAAGAAGCAGAGGGAAGTGTTCTCTGTCTGTACGACCTTGGAGTATCAAGAGTGGTTAAAGCAGTTGTTCTTCCCGGAAGGGTACGTACTTTTCAATGGGAGAAACCAAGCTTTTATGTTGCGAGGTGCTGCATAACCCTGTGTCAGGACAAGCTTTGGGGGATCTCTTTGTAGGAGGTATTTCTTCCGCAGTGCATTAACCTCCTGTCACTTGAGAGTATCTAGTCAAGAGAGCGTTGATGTACGGTCTTGGGCTTAGTGGTGCCATTATCCTTTGAGTTTAGTGAGAGTAAACCAAGTTTTCTGGTTTTACTGTAGAGCACATAGTTGCTTGCCACAAAAGGGGATTGAAAATACCCTTTTTTTGGCCCTAGTTGCTTGATTTCTGTCAGAAATACTGTCTTTAAAATGTCCCAGAATTCCAGAGTTGTGCTGTAAATGACTTAGACACATCCCCATGAATCTCAGCCTAGCAAGCAGGTGACTGTAGAGCAGAACACATTTTTCTGTTGACTTAGGAGAGGAGAAAAGAGCCTTTAGTGAGTTGCCCAACAGACCGTTGAAAGATTGACTTTCAGCCAGC
>KZ508902.1:31278-46390 GCA_002844005.1 Limosa lapponica baueri | reverse complement strand
TGTGGAGGATGCCTTAACATGCAGCACTGCAAGGTCCAAGATCTAGTGTATGCCCGACTCCTTGCAGCATTCTTCCTTTCCATCATGGCAGTGTCCCAGGTCTTTCATGCCTTTTCTTTATACCTTTTGATTCACCTCCCCTCAGTGAAGACAGAGTTAACTCGTACTCTAAATTGTTCTAAATAGATTTTTGAAGACTTAAGATTTTTGAGATAGCTAGAATAGTGCCTCTGACTTCTCCGGAGCTACTGTTTGTTCTCTGTTGTGCTTCTGCAAGTACCTCATGCTTAAGGGTAGGAGATCTTTACTGATGGCTTTTTTTAATGACAAGTTCGTAAGTACAGTATATGTATGCCCTTTAATTTTTTTATTGCCTGATTATAAATCTAGACTAAATGGTGAATGAAGCACTTCAGAAGTTTGTATAGCTCTATAAATTAAAATTGAAATTTCTTTCCTGGCATGGGGAATGCAGTGATGGACATCCGTTTTGTGTTTGAAAAGAGTTTACATCTGTTAGTAAATTTAAATGATGAGTTAAATGGTTTTTAAATGATAGAGTGTGAGGGCATATCCTTTACATAATTACTTTAAATGCTTTTTATAGCTTCAGGATTTATGTTGGTAATCACATTGCTACCTGACAGTCTGCGTGCTGTAATCCTGCTTTCCTGATGGCTTTCACCTTGTTGAAGGGGGCATTCGTTTGATCTCCCTTTAATTGTTAAAGATAACTTCAGTACAATGCTCTAGTAACTCTTAAGTAGTTTGAATGATGTGATAACATCTCTAAGGAATGGGTGTTTTCTTGAAAAAGCTTAATGACTTTCAGTTTTTATTCACAAAGTAGTAGTTTTAATAAGATGCTAAGCAATACGTGGGCTAGGTTTCACAATATATCGTTTTTAGATATTATGGTAGTTCCTTAAAGAAGGGAGATAGGACATAATTTCCTGATATGAAAGTATGGTGATTGATTAAAGAGTGTTAGATGTCTTTTTGTTTTGCACTCATTAAAATAGTTGTGTGATAAGTAAATATATAAATGCTGTTTGTGTTGTGTGGATGAAAATGATCCAGCTTGGTCTTTGAAAGTGTTGTAGGGTGCTGGAAAATTCTGAAGCCAACCTGGATCACCATCTCTGCAGGTTGTCTTATTCCAAGGAACACACAGCCACTTGGCTTTTGCTATATAAAGCTGGTTTTATTTTTACGTGGTCACCTGCGTGAGCCCCATGCCCAGAAGTGCAGATTGCTCTTCACCTCGCCTGACTGCAGGATATGGTAATTGGGCTCCAGGGAGCGATGCTGGGAGAGGTGCAGAGCATCCTCCTGGCCTTGCTGGGTTTTTCCTTAGCAGTGGACAGGCGATGCTGCTTTTCATAGCTGAGTGACAGTCTTGTTAGAAGGTCTTAAAGGAGCTACAAAAGTGAGCTCTTCTGGTTAATAGCTTTGAAAAGCAGTTCAGATAACGGGCATTATACACCATTTCCAACATTGATTTTTTATTTTTCCTCGCCCCCCTCCCTAAACCAAGAGAGAGGTGAAAAGGCAGTACGTTTTAAGAATTGGAGAAAGCTTTTATTTCTTACAGTATTTTATTTCTTATGATAGCTCCCATACAAAGTTTGAAATAGCAAGATGGGCTCTCGCAGATGACCTCTGGCAAACTGAGCTGGTTGGTGCCTCACCCTTCTGTTGGTGGCTAGTCCCCTTGGAGTAGGGCGCCAGATCAGCATGTGTACCCATGCCTCTGGCACCTTGCTTAGCAGCTTGGTGCATTACTGAATCAGCATGATCACTGAGTCGTGACTGAATAAGTGTGACATACGGCAGCACCACCTTTCATACTCCTGGAAGGTATTTCCATTTTCCAGAAATTTGTATATTTATCTGCTCTGAAACAAATATGCTTTTAGCATCTATCTCAGCTATTGTAAAAGGTTTCTGCTTTTAGATACCCAGATACATTACTTGTATATCATGCATGCTACTGTAAATTATTGTTTCTGTATGATTTATTGTGATGTGTTTTGTGCTATACAGAGCATGGTTCTTCATTCTTCTATTACTTTTACATTAGGTCTTTGTCCCATGCCCGATGGGCTAATATGTATGTTTACATACTTATTATATGCAAGAGTCTGTCACTAGTAGCATATTTAAAAGATAGGGGGGAAAATGGACTGACTACCCTCTAATCAACCCTGGTCAGTAATTTAAATATTTTCCATTAAGGTGAGCTGATTCTGGGCAAATTTGCTCTACTTTTCTTCCTTCCAAGTAGCCCTGCTGTTAGGTTTGGAAAGTCCTATACTGTAAAGTTGGCACCCTGGAAAAATAAAGACAAAAACCACAAGAAGAAGTTCAAAAGAAATACAGACTAAGAATGAAGTTTTCAAGCTACGTTCCAAGGCAAGGACTTTTCATCTTTATACCTTTGAATTGTGAATCAAGGCAGTAAAAGTTACTACTAGGTTAAAGTTTAAATGGCATAGAAAAGGTAGAAAAAAGATTAAACATATTCTGTCTGGACAGTGGAACAAAGACTTTGAATCCTTATCTATGCACCTGTCTATTGAGTATCTAAGTTCCAGGAGTCCCACAGAGGACATGCAATGAGCACTCTTATTGTTCGTATTAAGAACTGAAGTAATTGAAAGGAAAAGTAAGGTAAGGAGAATCAGAAATCAGATGTGACTGCCTGTATGGTTAAAAAATAATTTAAAGGGAAAGTGACTATCAAGCAGTTCATATTATGGAAATCTGACCATTGAAGATAGAATAAAAAAAATCTATTATTCTTTGAAAGAGTTTTTCCTCTCGAAGTAAGACTTAAATATCATTTGAAAACCAGTAATTTTCACAAAGTGCCTTACTGGCCACTTGTAAAGGAGCAATTCAAATGCATGTTTTTTGATTCTTTGAATTTAGTTCTGATGGCTGGATCTGAGCCATGGGGAATTTTTATTTTGTTTTTATTTTTCCTGTAGAGATGGCTGTTTTGTAGGGGTTTTTGTAAGTTTGAAAATTATACAGGTCTAAGTAAGTATGTTAAAATGGCATGTGCTGTTTACTTTGGCTTCCTGGTCAATATGGACATCTAATTCAAAATTGATGTGACACTTCTTTGTTGCTAAGAGGGTAATAATTATAAAATAATTTTAATGCTTTATATTCTGAGTTAGTAAATTGCGGTATCTCCCCAAATTTGGGGTTTGGGGTTTTATGAGCTGTCCTTTCAGTTCATTAAATTGGTATCTCTGCAGTGTATTACATGGAAGGTGGGTTACTAGCTTATATATGTTAAAGAAATACATAAAATTTTCTTAATTAGATAAAGACTGAAATCAGATTTTACTTTAAATTGTAGTTCATGCAGAACTTCTAAGTTTTAGATCGGCACTATAGCTTCCCTTTCATTATGCCCTTGGATATGTGGGGGGAAGAAGGATAGGTAATAATTACTTTCTGGTGGAAAAAAAGGGAACTTACCAAAGAGAGAGGAAAATGCTTTTAAAAGTAGATTTTAATGCTTAGCTTTTATTCAATACTTGCTCAGCAGAAGCTCAGCAACTTGCAAAATTACCTATTATCATGGCACTCACTATGATTTATGAGATATCCAGGAATATACTGTGTCTAGGATTGATATGAAGTATTACAGTTTGTATCGTTATCAGATGGTAAGATTTGATTTGTGTTAAATATCTCCAGTGCACAAGGCAAGTTGGCATCCAGCTTTCATATGTCTATCACAAAGGTATTTCCTTTTTAATTTGAGACCCTGGAACTTACCCACTCTGAAGCTTCCCTATCTATATTTCTTAGTGAGGTTCGCACACTGCGTACAAAGGAATTTGCAATGTCACTTCTCTGGGACCAGTGAATCCAGCAGATGTTTTCTGCAACTTTGGAACAGGCTTCTTAAAATCAGACAGGCTTTATTAGTCAGTTAGAAGAGGTCTTCCCTGTCTGGGCTGGCATTATTTGCACGTCTGACCTGAAGCACAGTCTGTCCATGCAGTGGTGGCACATTTCTTACTCCAGCAGGCTGAAGCTTCAGTTTGCTGCAACAGCTTTGGACAAGCTGTTCTCATGTGATTGTTTCCCTTGACTTTCTGTGTTTGACTGGTAGTGTCTTAGTTTTCAGGTTTATTTTCAAGTAACTGTATTAATTCATTGTTCTTTACACTTACACATAATGATCTGATGTGGACAGCAAATATCCCAATTTGCGGAGAAGAAATTAACCCTAATACTGTTAACTATACAAAATACAGAAGTGTGCACATAATTTGATTTTTGTGTATGGCCCTTCAAAGTAACATGTCTCCGTGCAGAAAAAGTTTCTGAGCAAGATCATTCCTCCAATGATCAAGGATGGCGTAGTTACCTTTTCTTAGAATAAAACCTTGTTACGTGTTTAGGACTTTAAACACAAATCACTGCCAGTAAGCTGATTGCACACAGAAATGTTGTATGTTGCAGGTCCACTGGATTTGCTGCACATAGTCAGACCACCAGGACAAAAATATATCTGAGCATGTCTGGCGCTTCCTGGGATGTAAACCCATGTCTGGATACCTGGATATACCCATGTATATCCAAGTCTGGATACCTGGAAGTCTTGGCTGAATCTAGAATGGAAGGTGACTTTGCTTTTTTGTCTGAAAAAAAGCATATACACAAGAAATTTCAGATAAGTAATAACCTTTTTTATGAGGTCAACATGCTTTTAACAATCTACTTTCCCAGCAAAGAAATTAGTCTGTTTTATTTTATATCTCTATGCAAACCAGAATAGGTAAACAGAATATCCTCTTTCAAAAACAGCATGTAATGTCTGTGTTTGATGTGCTTTGACACTTACTGGACAGCATCCCATGTGTGGGTTGGTCGTATTGGGTTGTTTGGGTTTGGTTTTTTTTCCTTGAGTGTAAATTACAGCTCAGCGTGATAGATGTTAGCACTGGTACGTGTGTAAAGCTTGTATATCCATGCTCTACAGATCGTTAGTGGATGGCAGCTCAGCATCGATGCATTGACAGTTCACAGGGCACTACAGATTCCTCCAGTTCAGCTGTGAGCACACAGCAAGTTACCGTCTCACAAGGGCTAGGCTTGTGTGTGATGAGCCTTTTGCTTGGTATCCCAGATTGCATTTCATCTTATCTGCTCGCTTGCATTTCATCTTATCTGCTCGCTTGCATCGTGTGCTATAAGGTGCCTGTCCTGTTGCAAAAACGGTAGGCAGCTCACTCAAGATGTCACCTTTTGAGAAAACCATCATACTCGTTCATCCTGCGCTGCCAGAATCCTCATTAGACTGAGAAATGTGTTCAAAAGCCACATCCTCTTTCTTACAGTTGCCTCTGCTTGGTCAGTGGAGTCGTGCTGGTGTTGAGCTGTTGGAGGCTGGCTTGTTTGGGGTTATGGTGGTTTGCAGGGAGCTGAGAATGCACCTGGGGCCCCAGGGTGGTAGTACCATGAGAACATCAAGGGGTGATTAATGATCTGGAAGCATTAATAGTGAGAAGAGGATAAGAAGAAAGCGATGCAAAGAGCTGTGGGCTATCTGACAGATGTGCAGGCTGAAGATTGCAGTTACATGATCCTTGTGAGGTTTTCCTCTTAAAATTCTTTGAACGATATTGATCCACTGGACTGATTTGATGCCAGTACAGTGCTTTGCATCATGTTACTGCAGTGATTTTTATGTTGTGCTGAATATCCTAAAATATGCACTAAAAGCTTTTTAGAAAGAATTTCTTTCTGAATTACTCTCTTGAAGTAATTTAAGACTATGTATTTATATAAATTCACGCATAAACCTACATCACTGTAAATGTTTTTAATGTGGAAAAACGCTTCAGTACAGAAATTGCAGTACTCTGTTAGGTTAAATGTTTATTTGTGATGATAATATTAAAAAATTCTTCGTTCTCCGTTCTAGGAAGACACATATCATGATTACAGAGAAATCAAACAAAAATGTATTTTTCATAGTATTTCTAATTAACCTATGTGTGCCTTTGACAGAAAAGTGGATTGCCATTAAAAACAAGCTTCAGAAGATCTAAAACTGTTGTTTGAAAATGAATGATATGAGAAAATCACTTCATTTGTTCTATATAAGTATTCATTTTCATTTGAAGGGGTTTTTTTTCAGCTCAAAATGTCTTCTATAAATTATCTTTTTGTCTCAAGATTTCAACACAGGGCTATTTATATTATAAATGCAATACAGCTGAATTGATAAATTTCACTGTTAATGCATATTGCATACACAATGTGTAGAAAGTAAGGATGAAAAAGTCTGAACAGATATTTTACCCAGCCAGCTGAAATTTCTGTAGTATATCCTACATGCTGTTCTCCTGTAATCTTGCCAGATTTTAGAAGATGAGCATAGTCATCTGGGATGTCCCTTAGGATAAATGTCCTGTGCAAAGCATTTAGATGGTGCTCAAGACAAAACTGAGTGGTACTCTGCTTATAAACTGTGCCAAGAACAGCGTTAGGAGCCAGTGTGTAGCTGGAGTGCTGACTTGGGGTGATATGTGAAACTAAACCCTTTAACATGTGTGATAACTGTAGATTTGAGGCTGTTTCACATACAGAAGGGGTGTTACACCTCCTCACAGGCCTGGCTTGTTAGTCAGCTTGGGAAATTACTTTCTTATCAAAATTCCCCATGAAATTCAGTTGGGATAAAATATTAATCTCTTCTTGTCCTAAACAGTTCATGTTACTAAAAAAGCTGCTGTGTTTCAGCTCCTAAGGACTTGCATTGCATTAGGTTATTAGATTATTATTCTGTGCGCTATTCAATGTTTTCAGATGAAAAGCATTTGTTTGTGTCTTCTTCCTTGCCTCATCCAGCCTGAAACGATGAACTCTACAGTCTTTTCAAACTTGAGACTTCACATTGGATTACACAGAAATTAATACACGTTTTAAACAGAGATGGATGACACGTTGGCCATAATTAAGGAGGTAAGCGGAGGTTGCACTCATTTGTGGAATATAGTGTGCCACCTCCGGCTTTAAGAAAGAGTGTGTATGCCTTGCCTTTTTAGCCTGAATTTCTTTCACAAAGTAAATTGGAGCTAGCAGATTAGGTTGTTGTCCTCTAGTGACTTTAATATGTCTCCTGAGCAGAGTAGTTTTGCCCTATGTACCATAATGAACATAGTGTAATTAACCATTGGAACATCTTGCCCCAGTAGGTTCTCTGTCACTTGAAGTCTTGATTTAAACACTGTAATTTTCTTGAGAGACATGTTCTAAAGCATCTAAGATCTAGAGATCTCAATAGAGGCGTTACTGAGTGAAAGTCTACGTCCTTTTTCATCTAAGACCTCAGAGTAAATAGTGAAAATGTTCTTTGTTAGCTTTAAAAAACACATGTATGGCTATACCAAGATATCATCGCATGGGCTGATCTGTTGTACTCAAATATCATGTCACTGATACACTTTTTATTAAAGGATGTTGTAAAACAAGATACTGGATTCTTTACAAATTAATGATCAGAGGCTCCAATCAGGCCGTATTTCATCAATTGTCTTCCAGGACTCCTGTTTCCAGTGGTCTCCTTGCTTCCTTCTGTAAAATCATCTCTGCCTCTTCTTTCAGAAGGATGAGGTTTTCCGTGGATAAAAAAAAAAAATGCCTCACTTGCTTCTGTATGGCATAGCTTAGACTTGGTAAAAGACGTTCCATTATTTATTAGTCTTTACTTGCCATCTCGGCGAGATCTGCATTTTTATGACTTAGCAAGCGATTTCCTGATCCTGAAGCATATTGCCATTCTAGAGGCACAGCGTGTAGGATCAGCTCGATACATGGTCAGATTTGTCATCTTTCAAAATCTTCTGCTTTTACATGTGCGGAGTACTCTGGGGTGACATACTCTGCGTGGCTGCATCATCAGAACAGGTACCAGCAATGGTCTCTTCTAAAGATACCACTGTGGGGAGAGTTACTGGCACAGTGTATGGTCTTGTTCCAGAGTTGTAGAGAAGTAGCTGTAGGTAAAGCTTTCAATTCTCACCAGAAGAAATTTATCACTGAAACTGGCCTTTTATTTGTATCACCAATTAATGTCCTATCTGTGTACAAAATTCACTCCATAATACATAGTTAGAGTTTTGTACTCTGCAAAATAACTGATGACAGGAGCATACCTGAATGGATTTATTTAGGTTAAATTGTGCCATGGGAGTGGTTGGAAATTATGGGTTATTTGAAAGCAAAGAAAATGTTATTATAGGGAAGGAAAATTTGCAATAAATTAATCAGTTGCATATATAAAGTAGCGGTTTGGAATTTGTGTGTGGGGAGCCCTGTGTAAAATAGGGTTGTGGTTTTTTGTTGTGTGTTTATTAGCATCCATTTTTGGGCATGTACACAAAATTTAAGGTTGCTGGTCTTTTCCTTTTGTGATGCAAGTGAAGAATGCTGTGCTCTGCCCTATTATTGTGCTTGAATTGGAACTGATGCCACCATGGAAGCGCTGTGGTTCTTTTTTACATTCAGTGCCTGTGCAGTTCTGAAGCAGCCTGCAGGCGCTCTATTGTAGTTAGCCTCACACAACACTTGGGGCCCAATTTTGAATGGCTTATGCATTAAAGAAACATATTCCTTATTTTTCTAAATGTTCAGTGTTGTTCCATGAGGCTATTTGTAAATTTTATTTGTTTAGTTTAGTACTACTTTTTCAAGAAAACACTTTCAACCTGATAGTTGATACCTGTTTTGCACTTGCATCCCATCAGATCATGTAGTGAGTGTGTGCCTCTGTGTGGTTCACAAAATAAATTGTATAATATATTGTCCCGTCTGTCTGTTGTTTTCTGGAATTTGACTAAAGCTTATAACTTCAAAGGTGAGGCTAGGCTTCTCTTTTGTGTTCAGAGAGGGCGACTAAACTATTGTGGCTGCCATTGCGGTGGAAGACTTGTGAGGCTTGTCCTTTGTTTTAATCTTTAAGTGCCTCAGGAGTCATCCATAAAGGATATCCCAGTGGGGGAGTTGAGGTCTTGTGGACAGTTGGTGGAGGGGCAGAGTAAAAATTCTGGAAAAATCTGCTGATCTCCTTTCAGGATTTCCACTTTTGTTCCCTTTGGCTAAAATAAGTCTTTGAAAATGGTGCTGTGGAAGTGGGTAAATGAAAGAGAACTACATGGGGCTAAGGAATGGTGATGTTCTTTTGGGAGTTCAAGGCATTTATACAGTTTGAGAAAGAGAGAGGGGAGCTCAGTATTTGATAAAATCTACTGGAGCCCTCTAATTTGTTGGAAATAAAAAAGGAAAAATGGAAAAAAATTTAGGTTATTCCCTTGTTTAATTTGCTAGACTGGCACTAATTCTGCAGTTCACTTACTGTACTAGTTAATTTCAATATCCACTCTGCATTCTTGATTTCAACAGGGGAGAAGGTGGATGCTGAGGGCAAAAGGGTACTGGATTGGAGGGGGTGTGAGTGGAGCTTTGCAGCAAATTGTGCATACCCTTTTCGCAGCCGTACCTGAATACAACTCATGTAATTTTTTTTAATTTTTTTCTCCATGAGGTTTTTAATTGTGGAATTGTTTTGCCACTTCAGTGAGACTTCACAGAAATAATTTTTCTGACAAATTTTATAAAACTAGATGGAGATCCGCAAACAGAAAAGCTAAACTTGCAGGCATTGACACAAATAATATAGAAAGTCTTTTCTGACAGGTTCTAATTTCAAAGTTACTGCATGCTGCAAGGTTACTTAAATTTACAGCAGGGCAGAAAGCAGGTGCTCTAGAGATACTGTCAGCCAGTAGCCCCTGTTTTTCATTCATGCACTGTTCCCTTTGCAAGATGAAATACGGTTTTGCTTAAAAATCCTTCCCTTACTCTATAACCAGCTTTTTTAGGAGGAATCACAAACCAACTCCTATTTCTGGTGTTGACTTATTTTTCAAGGCATTGATTAAACTTCCCAAAACAGTTACACGAGTCCCATTTCCTGTTAAAATATCAATGGGATCTTGTGCTTCTGAAAGGCTGGCAGGATGAGGCCCCTAAAAATGCACTGTGTATGTCTCTGTGCAAGCAAACAATGTGCAGAGGAGTGTTTCAATATTTTGAATAGTCTTTTGAGTAAAAACTAGTTCAGTTAAGTACCTTAGCTGTCTTCTGTGGGAACGTTTGTTTTACACAATAGAGTTCCCTCATACAGTTGTCTCTTTTCAGAGAGGTTCATTTAATATTTCTCCGTGGTACCACCAACTGCAGTGCTCATTGAATGGTCAAGAAGGAGAAGTGCCTGTTCTAAGCACAGTAGAATCTAAGGTGGACAGCTAGACAGATAATATAAATGGGAATGTATAACAAATGCGGAAGAAGAAAGGGTTTGCTGGTGTGAGGGGGAGGAGAGACACTTCAGCATGGTGAAGTCATATTTTAATCACTCCAAGGAGTAACAACAGGTTGCATTATGGCAAGTCTTTTATTTAATGCTGGTGGGGTTTTTTTGTGTTATGTGACTGCCATAAAATGTATTTATATGTTTGTGCATAAGAAACTGCACACTTTCCATATAATATGTTGGTTGTCCTTTCATATTGAAAGAAGGTGGGTTTATTTTGAAACTCTAAATCTCATGCCAGTCTAAAACCTGCCCAAATGGCATTTATACCGGTGACTTGCTTGACAAGGGTTCTTTGTGAAGGTGCAAATGTGCAGCAGTCTCCCTGCTGTACAGTTAAACTTTCTGTGCATAAATCATTTTAGTAGATTGGGCCAGTGGAGGATTGCTTATAGTGCATTGTGTGTGATTTAATATTATGCTATATGCAATGCTAGAACTTAATTCCAAATCCCCAAAATGGTGTAACATGTATCAAAGTTTGAGTCCAGACTGTGTTTTAGCACCTAGAAGGCTGGCAGTATCAATGCTAAAGTGCTTAGGAGTCCTTAAACAATTAAAAATCTTTTTGTTTCTCATAAAAACGTTTTGCAATATTGACACTTTAAATTGGGTGAACTGCTGACCCAGGAGTGGACCTGCAGTGCTGTTAGATTCCTGACCCAATTTCCTGGGGAAGGGCTGATGTGAGTGTTTCCCCTTTCATTCTGTCTGTTTCCTGTAGAAAGTGGTTGTGGACTTGTAGTCAACCAGTTTATAAAGGGTATGTCCTACACATGCAAAGAACAGGAGCAACAAGAAAATTTCAATGAAGGTTTTGTTAAATTAAAATTCAGCAAAATGTTGTACTTGAGTAATTGAGATCTCATTTTTAAAAAACCAACAGATTCATCCAAAGGTGATTTGGCAATTTAAAATATTTGTATTCTTAAGGAATCAGGCTGGAACTACAAAACTTCTGTAAGACTAAACCAATTTTGTGTTCTTAACTGAAACCAGTACTAGAGTTGATGAAATATTTCACTTTTTCTGTCCTCTTAGCATGTGAGGTGATTTTTCTGGGAGGTACAAGAAAAGATGAATTTTAGTTGTCTGGGCCATCAGACTTTATAAATCAATAATTACAAGAAATGGACTCTGCTTTCAGGTTGTCATCTGAGTCTGCATGAGAATTAGATTGAAATGTTAAAACCACAATTTTTTGGGCTGTGGCTGATGTAAATTTTTGTAGTTGCTCATGTTTTAAAATTTGCTGTGGGGTTTACAGTAGTCGTAAATGGTTTCGAAGAGGCTTATAAACAAATTCCAAATCCTTTCAACTGGTGATACTAAGGTGAATTCACTGTCAGCTTTAATAAGATACACTAGCTCCTGTTGTCTTAATAATGGTCTTCCTCCTGGGCTGGCTGAATGCGAGGGCATCCAGTTTCACTGCTCTTCTTCCCGACGAGCTGTGAGTGACCTGCCGCTGGGAGAAGTGGGTGCTGCTGGTAAGGTGCGGAGGCACCAGGTAGGATGTTTTGGTAACGCTGTTGGGGAGCCCTGACAGGAGGCAGCAGCGCTTCATGTGCCGTGCAGCATCTCTCAGGGCAAGGTGCTCAACAGCTGGTGGGCTCTGTCCTTGCAAGAGCTGGTATGTCGTTGTTAATGGGTGTCTCCCCGGTAGAACAACAGGGGTTAGATAGCAACGGTCTGGTGCCATGTAGAGTTATTTCTTGGGTTTTCTTGGCTTTGTTTTTACTTTCCTGTTTTTTTCTTAGGGCTCCTATGTCTTTAAATTAACTGAATTAGAAACCATAACTTTAATGAGTCATTTCTAGTGCTTTTTCCTGATGACTTTGTGGGATAGAGAGTCTTAGAAAAGAGGTTAATCTCATTCAAGGAGAGTTCCTAGGCTGTAAGTGTCCTCTCCCCTCCCACATGCAGTATGTCACCTTTTCTCTTGAAGACATGAAAAAAGTCAAGTGGATCATAGTGCAAAACCAAGGCCTTACCTTTTATCTTCTGGAAGGTTACAGAAGCACTGAGCTCCTTCCCAGGGAATTTCTATACTGCTTAGTCCTCTGATGGAGGTATTGGAGGAGACCACGGCAGTTGACTGTATGGCAAATGGGAGAGAACTCCCATAGGAAGGTGAGGCTCTGTGCCCAAGAACTTTTACTTTCCTGTTCTTGATAAAAGCATTTAACCTTTATGAAAAATATGTTGACTGCACGATTGTTCATTTTTATTAAGACTGAGTGATATTTTTTTTTCACTTGCACACCTTTTAGCCTCTATTTTCTTGGTGAGATTCAGTGGGGAAATGCTGCAAAAGAACAAATAAGTTTTTAAAATGAATACTGTAACATCATCTATCTTATAATTTTTCTCCCATTCTTTTTTTGCTGCTTTTCCTCTTTCCTTTGCTCAGTTTACATAAGAATTTTTTTCTGGTTAGGTAAAAAGTTACAAGAATGGACTTCTGTTATTATTTGTCTAACTGTCATCATAATTGACTTGCTGCTCTATTTAACACATTTGTCAATAAATCATCTTTTAAAAATAGTAGGCACAGGTAATTATTTCAAGACTTCCTTTTTTTAAAAATATATCAAAATAAAATGCCTTAAATCCTTCACTCTTTCAGCCAGATGAAAAATGTCATACAATTTATTTTGATTCTAATTTAGCTGTTTAATACTCTGAGGATGGTATAGAGAAATGTGGAGCTTCAGAAATAAGGTTAAGCCGCATATACTTAGGAAGAGTGCCTCTTTAACAGGGCACTTCTAAGAATCAAGCACAATGATTCAGCAAAACCTCTATGTTCTGTGTCTATGTATGTAAAAAATCAGGCTTGATTCCTGGATTATTGTTACTCATATGAAATATTATGCAAAAGACGTTTTCAGCACTGCTTTTCTATTGGTGATGTTTCCAGTGATCTTACAGGCTTTATGAAATTGTTCTCCTTGGGAATGTTAGATCTTTGTAGCACATGGCACATAGCGTAGGAGGTACGTTGGAGGAGGAGGGAAGGCATATTCAACCCAGCGCAGCAGTTGTGTGGTCCGGGAGTTTTCATTGAGAAAATGCTCGTTTTAAACTCTGCACTGCACTCTTAAGGATGGTTTCGTGTGTAGCAGGTGTGTATTTTGGGATATGCATTCTAAGGACAGCATTTGATTATCACACCCCCTTTTAGTCACAGTTTTCCCCTCCCTGCCAGCTCAGGTGTTGTGCATCTGCGATGTGCCAGCAGCGTACCCCTTGCATTGCAGGGAAACTGTCAGGTTAAAGCAGAGAGGCATTTGATCCCGTGTGAGCTGTTTGCTTGCATTGACATGGCTTCTTTGTCCTTTTATAAATGGTTTTGGAGGCCTTCTAATGTCTTTTTCATCCTTCTATTGTAAGTATTTATTACGAATGTAAAAAGAAGTCCTGGGCAGGTATGTATTACAGGAAACTGAAAAGTAAAGCAAGCTTTGAACTACAGCAATGTATGTATATAACATACATACACGTAGAAATATGGTATTTATACTGTCTCTGCTCTTGTAAACAAGAAGTGAAGAGTATCTTGCTCTGTAATTCCCCCCATCTAAACAGCCAGTTAACTCTGCAGGGCTTTTTAATTCCTAAACTGGAACTGGGAACGTGTAATACAGAGATATTCCCGAGGGACTGTACGTATCTCAGTTGAAAGGTGTCCTGCGAAAGAAGCAGCTGTTCGCCTCTAATGAAGCCCCCTGGCTTTGCCATTGTGAACTTAATACATCCCACCAAATTGGCTGTAGCTGTGCATAGTTAGATAAGGGTGCGGTAGAAATCCTTCCTCGGTGCCACCCCAGTCCTTTTGGGATCAGGGCAGCTGACCCGGCACTGTGGGAATACTATGCTGTTCATGAACTTCAGTAGAATTTATTTCTACTGAAGGGGAGATGTGGCCTATGGAGAAGAAGATACGAGAAAGTTTTGGGCTAGCTGCAGTTCCCACAAGGTGCAATCGGGAGAGTACAGCCATGAGGGTAGTACAGGTGGATTTTCTGAGTCACGCTACGGCTATGAAACTGCAGCGTCCTTAGCAGGGCCAGCGTGTGCTCTTTAGGTGATTCTTAGACGCTTCTAAAATATGCTCTTCAGTTTTGTTTTTTAAATGTATATCGCACAAGGTATTCGGCAGGTCATGGTTCATTTGCTGAGAGTCAGTCCCAATTCCTGTAATCTCACCTGATGACTGACAGGCTCGTCTCTTCACAGAGCTGTAGCAGCTATGGTGGGCTTCTTTGCATGGGTCTGATTGCAGCCTGTAAATTAAACAGTGTTCTAGCATTCGCCTGGAACTGACACAGTGCTGACCCGGTCAGGTAATGAACCTGAATTCGATCATATTTGAAACCCACATGACATTACAGCCGTGTTGCTTGTAAGGAGATCTGAAATCTGCAGCCCTCCCTATGAAATAAGCTGTTAAACCGACGGGTTTCTTTGAGACTGAGGATCTGGTAAGTGATGTGAATTGCAGAGCCTGCCTACCTTCTGTCCAGTACAGTTGTTCCAGTAGGCCTGTAAAAGTATAACATGGTTGATGTAGTGCTATGAGAACATAGCAGATTTTTAATTACAGCTTCTTTCTTCTTCCTATATGAAGTTCATAGTAAAACAATTAGAACTTTAAGATGTAAACTTCAGAAGCCTTTGAGGTGACCTGGAATTTCA
>KZ508900.1:11508-26598 GCA_002844005.1 Limosa lapponica baueri | reverse complement strand
AGAGACACCTTTGCTCCTTTTCGCACACCACCAGGATTACAAAACCCACCCGTGATGTGCACAGACACTCACTGGGAGTGAGCAGCAAGCTGGCATGGGGGAGAAGGAGCTGGTGTGCGTGTAAGCCTGCAAAAAATGAGACAAAAGAACTCCAGGGAAACCTCTGTAAAAAGCCAGACAAGGGCTTATGCTGTCAGGATTACACGGCTTAGAATCATAGAATCATTCAGGTTGGAAAAGACCCTTGGGATCATCGAGTCCAATCATCAACCTTACTCTACAAAGTTCTCCCCTACACCATATCCCCTAACACCATGTCTAAAGTTGCTTGCTCTGGGGGTGGGCAAATAACCTCAACTGCTACCCCCTAAACTGATGATTTCCACCTGCAAACATTCCGGCGGAAAAAATTGGGCTGTGACTGCAAAAATCTTCTCACCAGCAACCCAGCAATTACAGCTCAGGGTGTAAGACCCTACAATAACACACAGATGTGGTCCCCCTTTGAGGTTAAGGGCACTCCTGCATCGGCGGAGCAGCATGGTTTCCCTCCTGGGATCCGCAGCTCCTGTCCAGCCCATCACTTGCCAGCAACCCTGACAAAACAAGCCTAGTCTGCAAGTGCAGCCCACAGAGCACAAAACAGTGGTGAGAGGGGAATTTGCACCTTTCCAAGAAAAAACAGGCCAGAGGGAATCCCAAAAAACACCCCGCTCTGAATACCCTCCGGCTGAGCCCGCTCCAGACACAAAATCCATGTTGCTTCTTTTAAGAGCTGCCCTTGAATTCAGCCATCTCCTGCGCCACTCCGACAGCTTCCCCAGGGAAAACACCCTCCTCTGCAATGCATGAAAACCCTCCAGGTACCTGGACATGATGAATGAAATCTTTGAGGGGGGTGAGACTCTGGCCCAGGTTTCTCAGAGAAGCTGTGGCTGCCCCATCCCTGGAGGGGTTCAAGGCCAGGTTGGACGGGGCTTGGAGCCACCTGGTCTGGTGGGAGGTGTCCCTGCCCAGGGCAGGGGGTTTGGAACTGGATGATCTTTGAGGTCCCTTCCAACCCAAACCATTCTATGACCCTATGATCCCAGGAGGAGTGTTGGCACTGTGCTGTTGTGGAGACTCCTGACTTTCCCCTCTCTCCTCATAGCAATCCCCCCGGAAGACTGGGGGGAGCCCCCAAAGATTATCCAGTGCTGGCAAGACCCCCTCAGATCCTGGCCAAGCAGCCTGGCGTCCCTCTGTCTGGTGCCAGTAAGTGATGGCAGACAACCACAGCGACAAGACCACCATCCCCTCTGCATCCCTTCGCCTGGAGGCTTCATCTTCACCACCCTGGGTGCAGCCCTGGGGAAAAAGCACAGAAAAGGGGCGACCCATTGCAGCCTGGGCTGGGGCAGGGCATTTCTTGAGCACTGCAGGAGGAGCTTGGATGCCTGGCACGATGCACTCCTTGTCTCAGCATGCCAGAGGTCTTGCTGAAGCCGGTAACGCCGCTTCCGCTTAAAGATAAGCGTGTGCTCGCAGCCTGGGCTGGCTGGAGCCCAGCGCCAGCACAAAGAGGGCTTTGTATGAGCCGGGATGCACAGGGCGATGGGGCAGAGCTGCTCTCCGAGGAAACCAGAGGCCCGGAGACAAAACGGGTCCCCGGGGAGAAGCTAAAAAGGGGGACCTTTCTTTCTTTGCTTTTGGGAAAAAAGCGGGAGGAGAGCCGCACATCGTAATTAACAAGCCGCAGGTGATCAAACCCCTGCAGCCGCTGAGCAGTGAAAGGAAAACAAAGAGGCGCCGGGGAGGGGAGTGGGGAGGCAGGAGTAAACACTCTCGGCAGGGCACTGCTGGGAAAGAAAGGCGAGCTAAGCTGGGAGGACCAGGACCCCAAGCCAGGATGGCATCTCTCAGATCTGCCAGGCTTGAACTCATCAAAAGCCATATTTCCTCCGGGCTGCGATGCTGACAGCCCCGCTTGAGAGAGGCTCTCCCAGAGGCTGGAGCCAAGGAAGAGGAAAACAATGTGATATCAGGGGAAGAGCATGTCTCTGTGATGTCTACAGGACCTTGGGCATGCTGGGCTGGATGTCTGGCCAAGCCAAGGAAACACAGGCTGGTCTGGTGCTTGGGGAGGGGAGCCATCTGCAAATCCCACTTATAGAATCACAGCATGGTTTGGGTTGGAAGGGACCTTAAAGATCATCCAGTTTCAACCCCCCTGCCCCGGGCAGGGACATGTCCCACCAGACCACGTTGCTCAAAGCCCCATCCAACCTGCCTTGAACACCTCCAGGGATGGGGCGGCCACAGCTTCTCTGGGCAACCTGGGCCAGTGTCTCACCACCCTCACAGCAAAGAATTTCTTCCTGAGATCTCATATAAATCTCCCCTCTTTCAGTTTAAAACTGTTCCCCCTCATCCCATGGTTCCAATCCCTGATCAAGAGTCCCTCCCCATCCCTCCTATAGGCCCACTTTAGGGAACTAAAGGCTGCACTTGCCACAATCGTCAGCTGAATCCTTGCAGCTGAACCTCTGGCAAATGCAAGACCTTGGATTTAGGCTCTGCAGCTGTGTCTATACGGGTCAGGAACTATCCTTTGGTCCCAAGGGCCAAGTGGCACGGTATAAATGATGTTGTCTGTATGATGACATCCATACCCATAGCTAAACATCCTTCCTCCCCCAGCAGGACAGTTGTTGGACGGCTGCTGGAGACCAGCCCATGCTACCATCAGTTCCCAGGTGCAGTTTGGGAAAGGGCTGCTGGTACGTGCCAGGGAGCATGAGGCTGGTTGTGGGGCTTGCCTTTGGCTGTGTTTTCTTTGCTAGATAGACACGACGTGTAGCTCCACCAGCAGCACAAGCTGGTGCTGAGGAGCTGAGGGCTCCCGTCCCTGTCCCCTCCTTCCTACCCACACGCATTAGTGCAGCCACGTGGGGAGCCAGAATGATGAAACCTGGAAGGTTTCAACTAATGTGGATAAATTATGCAGAAAACCCAAGGCATAAAGTCAACCCTGCCCTGCTGTGCTTGGGCCATGGTATGGGAGAGAAGGAAAAAAGCGCGGAGGGTGGTTAGCAGGCAGGGAGGGTGGCACATGGAAGGGATCCAGGCCAGTTCCAGAGAGATCAGGACTGGCCCTATTTCTAACCCAGTTTTCTAGGAAAGAAAAACTTTGCACCATGATGGTCTGTTCTCTGTCTTTAACTACCGACCTTGCCTTCCTCTTGCTAACTTTTAAGCTCATCACCTGTCCTTGATCAAGGCCTTGATCAAGACCATCAACGTGCTTGACCTGATGCTCATAAATGTGGAGGAGCAGAGGGCAGTTGTGGTCAGGGGTGGTAGCTTGGTCTCTTGTAGTTGTGAGATGACTGAGCTTGCATCTGGAGAGGGGCTTGAGAAGACAAGCCGTGGACTGAGGACTCTGGACCTCACAAGAGTTGACTTCAGCTTATTTGGGGATCTGGGAGGTTGCTGTGATAGGAGAAGGTGTCCAAGGCAGCTGGCTGATTTTTTTTTTAAAGAAAACTTATTCAAAGCTTGGGAACAAACCCTGCCTTTGCACATGAAAATCAGGAATTTCAGCACAAAGCCCACTTGGCTAATTAAGACGCTTCTTAGTGAACTGAGCTGCTAAAAGGGAGCATACAAAAAATGGAAATAAGGAGAGAAAATGAAAGACGAGTGCAAATGCGTTTCTTGGGTACTTAGGGATAAAAGCAGAAGGGCTAAAAGACCAGCTGGAATAAAGATTGGGCAGGCATGCTAAGAGTAAAAAAAAAAGGGGGTTGCCAGTATTATAACAGCATACTTAATTGAAAATGTGGGTTGATCGCTGGAAAAGGGGGTAGCCTAGTGATGGACGGTTATGGAAAAGGTTGAGTGCCTTTTTGGCCTCCATTTCTACATGTCAGACTTGCTCCAAGCCTCTGCAGGTAACAACAGTTTTTGGGAAGGTAAAGAACAGCCAGCAGTGGGGGAAGAAAAAGGTTAGGGACTATTTTGTGAAATTAAATGTATTTACACTCGCGAGACTGGATGAGATTCATCCAGGTGCTCTGGTAGAGCTCTCTGGTGTGATGGTGAGGCTGCTGCCTGTCATTGACAAAAAACCATGGTGTCTGGCCTGTGTCCACCCATCAGGTGTCTCCAAGAGTTATACACATCTTAAGAAAGGGAAAATAGTGGATGTGGAGAGCTATAGAGGTCAGCCTCACCTTGGGCCCTGGAAAGATCATGGAGCACATCCTCCAGGAATTATTTTCTGGATATATGAAGAGCAAGAGGAGAGGGACTCAGGGATCCCAAGTTACAGGACGTCATTGTATGGAGACTGGTGTACAAGCTGCTCTGCAGAAACAGATGAGGGACTTCAGGGTGAGAGAGAGCGTACAAAGGAATCTGATTTTCTACTTTGGTGGCAATGACTTTACATTGGGGGCAGGAAGAAGGCTTGCACTTTGGGGATATGAAGAAACCCCTTAGTACTGAAGTCCTGGTACTAAATCCTTTTTTTCTCTGCCAGAACAGGGAAGAAGCCAGCAATGATGGGACGTATTTCACCTTGCACTGTGATATGTGACAAACTTTGAGGCTTGAAGGCACCAAGATCAGCCCAAAGCAATGGCTGGACAACCATGAGGAAGACAAAGAGACCCTGCCAGAGCCTGGGCTTGTTGAGGCTGGTTCAAGCTGAGCAAGCCCAGCTAGATGGCTCCCTGTCTCTCATGTATACTTTGCATTAAACAGTCACTGGTGAAGGCACAGAAACCCAGAGTTTCCACTCTCCTGGGGACTGCCCTGACCACTGAACCATCACATGCTCCTTCTGGCTTGGTTACTCTCAAACAAGACTCACCTTGGGGGAGCCTTCCTCCCCCTGGATAACAAAATGGAAAAAACAATGGGTAAGAAAACGGCAAAAAACACAAAGAAGGGTTTTTCCCAGGCAGTGTGGCTGCCTATATATAAGCCAACCCCTCACTTGAAGCTTCCCCCTTAGCCCAGGGCGGGGGCTCAGCCCTGCTGTGTGGCATCTTGGCTGATCCCACCCAGGGCACACAGTGCAAGATCTTTCATTTCCTTTCGGCAGTTGTTTTTTGCCTGCAGGAGGATTTCCAGGGAACACCACACCAAACACACCATCCTTCGGAGAAGTGCTGGAGGCTGCCCCTCCTCCCCACAGGGCCTCTGGAGCATCCTCCCTCCGCTGTCCTCTCCTCCTCATGACATGGAACTATCTGATAAATAATTCCCTTTTTTTGCCGATTGCATCTTGTTACCAAGATGTCTAGGGATCATCCTGGCATCCCGGGGAGCCCCGCTCAGAGCAGACTGGCAGCTAATGAAGATAATTAATTTATAGTCACCTTTCGTAACAAGCTGGCCAAGCTTTCTCATAGGGGTCTGAGAGGACTAGTGTCTTCTACCTGCATTGGGTGGGCTTATAAGACACCCAGGCAGGGAACAACAACTTTGCTAGTTTTTATGCTGTGCCTATGTTTGTGCTAGCAAACCAAGCAGCTGAGGAACATTTCCAGGCACTGGAGTTCAACTGTTCAACGGTCATCACAGTCCCTGGCATGGTTTAGGCATGGGACAACAATCCACAGGCAAGGTCTGGGAGCTTGCATGGGTCAGGGACCATTCCTAAGATGTAGTTTGGCTGTGGCTGCCCTGTTTTGTAGTTAACTTGGCCAGATTGGTCACTTGGCCTTAGCTCCAAATGAGTGATCCTACCTCTGGGTGGGAGATTTGTAGGTCATGAATCAAGAAAACTTTGTCTCTGCAACCTTGTCTTAAAAGTGTAACTCTACTGGTGAAGTGAACAGCACCAGGGTCCCTCCTCTGTCCCCAAGACCAACTGGTATGGCCCAAACAGGCTCATTTAGTCAAACCCACATACCCTAAAAGAGGTGGCTGCACCCAGATTGTCTATTCAGGATGGTCCCTGGCTTATACTTACTCCTGCCAGCTGTTTGGGCCAGTTCTAGTTGGACCAACACCATCTCAGAGACCACACTGACAATCGAGCAGGCAGAGCTAACCCTTGGCAAGCCATGTGCCAAAGCCACCAAAGCTGTGGCTGGAACTGGCAGCACGGGAAGGGGGACAGGGCAGTCTAACAAGCTGCTGTTTTCCCAGGATGAGTTTAACAGCATTAAGAACTTGATCCCTCTGATTTGGTCAGAAGCCTTGCAGCAGGCTTCCAGTTTTAATTCACCCGCAGGACAAGCTTTCATCTAAAAGCCCAGTCCCAGCAGCTTCCAGGGTGGCAAAGAACATGCTGAGCGTGCCAAGGTGGTCACGTTTGAAAGGCCAGAAGGTCCTCGGCTATATCTCGGACTGAGCAGCCACAGCATGGGGCATCTCAAATCTCATTTTCCACCTTATAATCAGAGGATAATTGTTCTAACTACCTTTCTGGGGCAGTAGGAAGGAGCTGACCTTTGCAGATCTCTGCAGAGCACAGTTAACAGCATTCCTGCTTCCCGTTGAGTTGCCTCCTTAGCTACCCAGGCTTCAAGCTAAAGCTGTTGGGGGAACCTCCCTCTGCCCCCCCGAGAAATCCCCATCTGAAAGAAATCCCCTCATAGCACATGGCATTTTTGGAGCAGCTCCTTCCTACCCTCATTGTTCCCGGGGAGGAGAGACAATGATCTAAGAATGCAAAGCTCTTGAAACCCCTCCAGAAAGCTGCAATTTATGAGCCGCCTGTTCCAACTGGCAGAGGGAAGTCGTCAGTGGAACAAAAACATTGTGTAAGAACCCCTGTCCTCCTCCTCCCCCTCCTCTGAGAGACAGGCAGTGGGGGGGGAAGCTGAGACAGCCCCCAGGGAGAGGTGTCGGGGAAAGGACAGCAGTGAAGCACTGAGCATCTTCCACCAACCTCTCAGGGCTGGGGCATCACAGACCTCTCACGGTGGCTAACTCAAGGTGTTTTGCAGCACGTTGAGATGCTGGAGGCAATGGTGACCAGGATGGCTTGGCTGACCCAAGGCTTGGCCCACAGGACCTCTGCACCATCCTCCTTTTCCAAGGATGGGGCAAGTCCAGGTCTCCGCTGCTCTGAATGATGGGTACACGGAGCTGCTCTCTCTTTTATTCTTCATAAAATAGATTGAAAAGATGAGAGGTGAAAGCCTGAAATCAAGAGTTTACCCCAGATCTGATCACTGCTTACCTTAAAAATCACATCCAAGCGTTGCAGTTCCACACGAATGTGGGCATCCAAGTCTCAGAGGTGTCCCCAGGTCGGAGAGGGGACGGAGGTGCCGGTGTTACTCAGCTTTCCAGATTTCCCATGTAGCATGGAGGCCAGTGAGGATTTCTGGGAGCAGTTTGCACATCTTTTGGTGCCATTCCTCCTTTGTGGGACTGCACGGCTCCTCTGGACCTCGGCAGGGTTGTAAGCAACACCCAAGTGGTGATTCCTCCCCAAAGTTTTGGGATGCCTCGCTCCCTTGTGTGTATCTCCTCAGATACAGCACTGGGTTGTAAAACGTGCTGCGAGCGAAGCAAATCTGATTCTGGGTTTGGTGTGTAGCCTGCCACCTCCTCCTTACAATCCTTTTTTTTTTCCTCCCACCCCTTCTTTCTTCCTTGATCTAAAATAAAACCCATTTAGCAGACAGCGTCAGTCTGTGAAAAAAAAAAAAAAAACCAAAACCACAAGGTGCTGAGAATACTCCAGCTGGATGTTTTTTCCACATATATATATATAAAAGAGGTTATACTGCGATAGCTGAAATAGTGTGCAGCAGAAGCAATGTGAAGATTCAGTCTTTACATCCTTAAACGTGTCATTCCCTGGCTTTCCTGGAGTAAACGGGACCCTATTGGGGCATTTCTGTGATAACATCCCTATTGAATTTCATTAAGGGTTATACCGAGGCAATTGTGGGAGACGTCAAAATACAAATCACTCGCTGATTATACGATAGCACTTCGCAGTGCCAGAAGAGTGAGAAATGAGACACTCTCCTAGGAACAATGACCCTTTTCAGCGTTGCTGCGTTGGGGCTGTGACAGAGGAGCAAGGTCTTCTCCATTACTGCATTGTGGCAGACCATGCCAGGGAGAGCGGCCAGTTGACTGTAAGTTAAAATGTGTAAAATTGCTCTGTGCTTCCTCTTAATTGACCCAAAGGAAGTCAGAAATCAAGCTGGGCCAATTCATTTTTAACAGATTTCTTCATGCTGAAAAATGTATAGAGCTTTGGGTGGACTGAACCTTCAGGGTCTGGATTTAGCTGGATGAATGGCTGAGACTCACTGAAACAGAGAAAGTGGAAAAGTTTCATTAAGGCTATTTCAGGGACAATGTTTGGACAATGTTTGAATGAAAATGAGGTGTTAATGGTTTCAGTTTTAAATTAAAATTTTTAGAACTGTTTTAAGTAAAAGCAAAATGTAACCAATTAAAATGGTAGAGTGACTCCACCATCCAAAATTTACGTGTATGTGAGCTTTTTGGGGCAAGAAAAAATAATCTGAAATTTGATGTTTTAGTTAGCCTGGAGAAGTCTATGGTCTTCTAGTCTGGCCATCTAAATTAAAAATGCAGTTAATTATTCACATGGGCTAGTCTCAAACGTGCTCTTTAATTTCAGTGAGGCACACGTCTCACTGCTGAGTGGCTGTGGACAACCCTTGAATCAATGTCCAGTAGATCCCTGCTGCAAACAGAAGGAGAGGCAGCCACCTCCATGATGCTGCTGGTGCTCCAGATGGAGATACCATGGCCTTGATTTGGTGGTCCACACATGGTCGCATTAAAGGCTATTTGCAGGATGGATCCCAGAAATGTCAACCTTGGTTTCCACCAGGCTTTCTCTGCAGGCATCGTAGGTCATCTAGGAAAGGGGATGTGTCTCTAGGCCACTTGTATGAGGAGAGGAACCAGCACATGAGGGCACAACTCATCTCATTGCGGACAGCTGAGGTCTGGAGGCTCCTTTCTGGGAATTTCATGGTGGGACAAGTGACCTGAACTCATGTTTCTAAAGGCCCACCCAACCTTTGGATGGCTCTCCTTTTTGTAAACAAAGTTCAGCAAAAATCAAACACACTTCTATTTATTTTTCTTCCCTAGTTTTTTGTTTTGTTTTGCTTTCTTTCCCATATTTTTTTGTCCAAATACGTAATAAGTGTTCCCAACCTTAATTTCTTCCTATGTCCTTCAGACTCCAAGGCGGAGCGATCGGTGGTGGAGCCGTAGGGGTGTCCCAGTGATGTGTAAGGGTAGATAAACCTGACCGAAAACCTTGCACACCTGCAAACCTTGAAGACACCAGACTCGTGCTTCCCCGACTGCTCTCCAGGCAGAGCTGGAGCCATTGAGCACAATGAGAGACGAGAGGCAGAAATCAATACAGACATAATTTTATAATTAAAAAAATTGTGCATTTCAATGAACAGCTGGCAGTTATAACCATCCCCCATTCCACCTAATGCAGAAAATACATGTCTGGAACCCAGACGGCTGATATTTCTAATGCCACGTATAATTACCTCCTAAGACTGTGCTTGTATTAACCTCCTGCATTCGGCTACCAGATAAGAGCCCAAAGGCAGGTCCACCCTGTAGTTGATTCCAGCTGATCCTAGAGAGAACCTCTTCCAAGGCATTATTTTCACTGAAAAGTTGTCATTGCTGTCTTTTGACCGAAAATGCCTCTGCGAATCGACACGTGGGACATGAATCGATTTTTTTTTATTAAAAAAGTAAACAAAGAAGAATTTTAATGAGATTTTTTTTTTTCTTCTTTTTCAAGATGTCCGCGGGGAAATAAGGCTATTTCTCTACTGGTAAACTAAACGACATCGTGGCTGGTTGTCTTGTCTAGAGGCCACCTGACAGGCTGGCCACAACTCAATTAAACCTTCACTGCCTGGGCAGCACAAGATTCAGCCCCCTGGCACGGCACTGATCAACTTACTGGTACAGATAGAGCTCCAGTGCCCAAAATACCTCTTTCCTTAGCCGAAAGAAATGTTACTCAGTGAGCTTTGAAGTGGAGGAGGAGGCATCACCGAGGGGTTATGTACTATGAGAGATAGAGGACTGAACTCAGCTCCAGAGTCCCTTGCCAGTCCCCAGCCCTGTGTGGCTGCGAACTCCTTTGTGATGTTAATATGTTCCTTCCCAGGGAGACCTGTGGAGGCAGGCAAATTATTTAGCTTCTCTGCATTGACCTAAGCACTCTGTGGAAACCCCAAGTCTTGAAGCCTCTCTGCACCTTCCCAGGCACAGCAGAGTCTCATCGGCTTCTGATTCACATCATGTTTGAGAACCAAGACGTGGGTCCACCATTCGCCCTCCCAAGAGAGGCATCCTGCAGGCTCACGTGCACACACACACACACAACAACTTATGCACACACACAGCTTACAGACACAGTCAGGTACAGGCACGTCAACACAGCCACACAGCTTTCAGCTCAACGCTGGCTTGCATCTCCAGGCCTTGGGCTGGTGCTATGTGGACACTGTCACATCCACTCAGCCACCGAGTTCTGTGCTCGGGCACATGGCGAAGAGCAGAGCTGGGCTGGGGCGATGGGTTGAGGAGATTACACCACTCTGACACGGTCAGGAGAGGTGTCGGCACACGAGGGAGAGCCCAGAGGCACCCACATTCCCTCTAGACAGGCTGTCTCGGGTACCAGGTGTCCCAAGGCGGCCATGGCTAGACTGCTTGTGTCCCTGCCCTTGCTGGGCTACACTGTGGGTGTCTCTGCCCTGCGTGCCACCTACAGGCAGGTGTGCAGCTGCGTGCACTGAAAGGCAAGAAAAAATACCATCCAAGCAGGGAGGCAATCCTTTGTGTTTGCTGGAGCTCCAAAGCTCATCACAGCAATATTTCTCCCTTTAATTCCATAGTCCCTCTGCATGTTCCTTACACAAAGGTTCCTTTTCTCCTCTTGAAGTTCCCTTCTTTGAAGGATGTGTGTTGCTACAGAGGATCCAGGATTTGCTGGTGCTGCTGTTTGGGGCTGACTTCTCTAATATGAGATGTCTTGGGCGTGAGTTACCTCCTTTGCCTTACTGCTTGTGGGGGTAACCAGATGGTGTCCTGTAGCCACTGCTGACAACAAGATCAGGAACACATATTGCTCTAGGTATAACTTCTAGGGCACACAGGTGACTTCTGGCTGGCTGGAGTCTCTATAAAAATATGTCCATGATAGGTCCATCATCTATACCACAGGCAAAAATAAGCTAGAGCACACTGGACACAATGCAGCAAGGTAACAAACACATCTTCTCACCACTCCTTGGGGTGGTGTACCCTTAAACCCACGGTGCCTCACCTGCTGAGAGGACTCCTTTCCACTGGAAATCAGCTTCCCACCCAAAATAGCCCAGTGGACCCCATGCTTGGGCCAGTAGAGGCTGAGGATCGATGTCCAAGGAAACATCCAGGGAGGAGAGTAACTCTGAAGAGATGGCTCTAGCCTGGGAGGAGGTAAAGGGGAAGGGAAAAGAGATTTTGCTTTGCTCTGTGGCTGATGTTTGACCTCCTCCTCTGATTTTTGAGTACAAACCACCACACTGGAGCTGGGTCAGTTACTGTGGGGGGAAGAGAAGGAGAAAGGACTTTGTGAAGGAGCAGGCTAAGTGCACATGTTGGGTTCAGATGCTCTCCACGCTTCCTCCATGCAGGTCCTGTCTTCTCCATGAGCATTTCTGGGCCATCTCAGTGCCCAGCTCTGCTGCTCTACCCTGTCACCAAGACCAGCTGTGGGTTCCCTCTTTGCTCCTCTTCCCTCTGCTCCTCCTTGGCCTCTTTCCACCCAGTGGTCAGGCAGAGAGAGCCCTGGTGGTACCCAGTCCTCTCTCTCTTTCTCCCCCATCTTTCCCTCTTCTTCCCCCCTTCAGCACAGCGAGAACCGGCGAGAGTTGATGTTCATCTTGGTGACCCCGATGAGCTTCAGAGGCGTGGAGAGGCTGAAGGAGCTCACGAGGGGGAAGTCGCAGAAGAGGTCAGAGAGCTCGTCCCTCTCCTCCAGCTCGTAGGTGGCGTCGTTGAGCATGCGCTGGTGCAGGTGGCAGGTCTGCTCGATCTTCAGCTTGTTGATGTCGCTGCGGAGACGCATGAGCTGCCTCGCCAGTTGCTGGTCCTGCAGGCGCATTTCTGCCTGAAACACAAGACGGAGGGTGGGGAGGGAAGAGACTGTTGGCAAGGGCACAGTGAATTTGCTCATCATGCTGCTCCCTGCTAGAAGTTGCACCAAATCACTGGAAATCATGCACTGGGGTGCATGAAGAAGAAGAGTGTGGCCAGCAGGTCGAGGGAGGTCATCCTCCCCCTCTGCTCTGCCCTGGGGAGGCCACAGCTGGAGCACTGGGTCCAGTTCTGGTCTCCCCAGTTCAAGAAGGACAGGGAACTGCTGGAGAGGGTACAGCAAAGGACCACAAAGATGATGAGGAGCCTGGAATGACTCTCTTATGAGGAGAGGCTGAGGGACTTGGGTCTTCTTAGTCTAGAGAAGAGAAGACTGAGGGGGGATCTGATCAACGCCTATAA
Organism: Limosa lapponica baueri; assembly: GCA_002844005.1. Lineage (NCBI taxonomy): Eukaryota > Metazoa > Chordata > Aves > Charadriiformes > Scolopacidae > Limosa > Limosa lapponica. Next base: position 14,070 of record KZ508900.1, on the reverse strand, counting down.
ATACTTAAAGGGTGGGTGTCAAGAGGATGGGGCCAGTCTTTTTTCAGTGGTGCCCAGTGACAGGACAAGAGGTAACAGGCACAAGCTTGAACATAGGAAGTTCCACCTAAACATGAGGAGGAACTGTTTTTTACTCTGAGGGTGGCAGAGCCTTGGAACAGGCTGCCCAGAGAGGTGGTGGAGTCTCCTTCTCTGGAGACATTCAAACCCCACCTGGACACGTTCCTGTGCAATCTGCTCTGGGTGGCCCTGCTTTGGAAGGAGGGTTGGACTAGATGGTCTCTAGAGGTCCCTTCCAATCCCATATCATTCTGTGATTCTGTGATTCTGTGAAATGTAACTCCTTTAGAGATGTTACCCCAGTACGAAGGACTGGGAAGGAGACAGGGGTCTTCCAAGCCAACAGTGCATCCCAGTCAAATACCAGCTCAGGATAGTGAATTTTTAGTGTTCCAGTGGTCTGTGCCCACTCAGGTTTTTAGGAACACCAGGAAACTGGAATTAAAGCCAGCTATGCCAAGGTTGTTGGCTTATGTATCCATCTTCATAGCCTCTGTCTCAACCTTAAGTAAAGCCCGGATTAATTATATTCATAAGGGAGCAGCCACAGTGAAAGGCAACAGAGGTGGAAATGACTGATTTAAAAAACCCCAGAGACCCCATCCCCAAATACTTGGCCTGAGTTTCCAGCCTGCATAAATCAGACCTGATTCATGACAGCTGGGAATGTGACCATCCACATCCCCTGTGGCTTATCTCGCTGATTTGAAGCGGCTCTTGGGATGGGACTTCCACGTTTTCCCACAGGAGAGAAAACAATTACCCCACAGGCTATTGAGCTAAGTGTTTCCGAGGGTTTTTTTTCCTCCCCTGGCACCGAACTTTGGAAGGTGGAAGATTCAGAAGTGATGAAAGAAAAGGTTTAGTGGTTTTTTTTTTAATTCCAACTTGTAATTAAGCAGAAAATTTATTGCTGCAGGATATTGGGGATGATGAAGGAAGGAGGTGAAGGCTTGGTGCAAGAATCAGCCTTTGTCTGGGGAACAGAAGCAGGTAGAGTTAGAACAGCAGATGCCGAGAAAACAATCCCCACCTCTCGCCCCACGTCCCTCCTCACAGAAAAGCAACAAACCACAAGCCACAAAGAAAAGACAGTGATGGGAGAGAAGCCGAAGAGCTCTTGGAAAACCTTGTGGCTTAAATCTCCCTGTAACTACTGGAGACAAGGAGAGAGCAAATATGGCTGGAAAACAGTCCTACATCTGCCCCGATGCGGTGTCCTTCCTCTTTCCCTGTTGTTGCCTCCATCACAAGACACAAACTGGCACTGGAAGGAGCCTCTTGGTACCAAGGCTCCTGATTTTGTTTTGTTTGGGTGTTTTTTTCCCCTCCCAATGGCTCCCCAGGGATGTGCTGTCTTCACTGACTTCTCAGTGGCATGAGATGATGCCCTGAGCTCATCTCCACCTGCACCGGGGAGCTGCCCTGACCCCAAAGCCATCCTTTACCTCGCTCCTTTGATTTGCATCCCTGGTTTCTTGGCTCCCTGTGGCTTGAAAGAGCTGAGAAACAGACCCAGACTACATCTATAACAATACATTAAATAGCGCATTGCAACGAAGTCTCTCCACTCGATTGAGGGCAAGGTCCTGGCATTCTTTGAGCTGGGGCCAGCTGTCATGGTCCTAAGCAATTCCTCACAGGAACTCTTCAGGAGTTAACACAGGAGGCATTTGGGATACAGACACTTTGTCTGGATTTTAACAGCATGGACGTGGCCAGACCATACCAGTTGCCCTCCCGGCCTGCAAATGAGCTGTTTGATTTACAGGTACAGATGTGGCTCTGGGGGTGTGGGGGTAAACTCATTCCTGATCTGGTGGCTCGTACGTGAAACTGCAAAAGGGAAGGGAGGAGGGAAAATTTCCCTCGGGAGGCTTCGCAGGTGGCCCTGGTATTTCTACACGAGAACTTTCCGATGCCTGATGCATGGTCTGCCAACCAGAGCAGCCTTGGGAATGCTCTAGCTTGTGGCACAATCCCTCCTCCTTCAGGCAATGCCTCCAAAGAGGTTGGAGTTGCCCCTTGAAGCATTGTTAGCCTCACAGCAAGGCAAAGCAGCCACTTCAGGAGGTTGAAGCGCTTGGAAAGAAGCCTGGCTCCTCTCCAGCTGGTTTCTGTGGCTGTCGGGAAGCCCTTTGCAATGCTGTGCCCAGAGCCCAAGCTGAGAGCTGACATGAGTATAATGAAAGTTAATCCAAGCCAAAGGAGGCTGTTCTCATTCTTGCACCATGGAAGCACCCTGGAGGACCTTGCCTGGTGTTCTCAGCCAGCAGTCAGACTCCAGCTCCGGTTGCCTGGAGAGGATTGAGTCACCTTTGTACAAATCTCAGAGTGAATCTCTCTCTCATGAAATCTCCCTTGAATTGTTGGCAGGGTTGTAGCCTTCTTCAAAAAAAAAAAACCCCACTATTTCCTTGCAGATCTCGTAGCCTGTGCCCCCAGCAGAGTAATGCCACTCGGCAGGTTTTTCTTCTCCCACGTGAGTTGCGATGAAGAAAA
>KZ508897.1:31319-42300 GCA_002844005.1 Limosa lapponica baueri | reverse complement strand
CCCGCTTGGCTTTCACTTTACACATTCCACTTACAATGCTACGGTGTACGAGAATTCAGCAGCCAGGACCTATGTCAACAGTCAAACGAGGATGGGCATTACCTTGGCTGACCTTTCTTGGGACATCAAGTACAGGATAGTGTCTGGCGATGACGAGGGCTTTTTTAAAGCAGAGGAAGTCATCATTGCAGACTTTTGCTTCCTAAGAATAAGGACTAAAGGTGGGAATTCAGCTATATTGAACAGAGAAATCCAGGACAACTATTTATTGATGGTGAAAGGGTCTGTCAGAGGAGAGGACTTGGAAGCATGGACAAAAGTGAACATCCAGGTTTTGGATATGAATGACTTAAGACCTTTGTTTTCACCAACCACATACTCTGTCACGATAGCAGAAAGCACTCCTTTAAGGACTAGCATTGCGCAGGTGACAGCAACAGATGCGGATATTGGGTCCAATGGTGAATTTTATTATTACTTCAAAAACAAAGTTGATCTCTTCTCAGTTCATCCTACAAGTGGTGTTATCTCCTTAAGTGGCCGGTTAAACTATGATGAGAAAAACAGATACGATCTTGAGATTTTGGCTGTGGACCGTGGGATGAAGCTTTACGGAAACAATGGTGTAAGCAGCACTGCCAAGCTTTATGTTCACATTGAACGTATAAATGAACATGCCCCAACAATAAATGTAGTAACCCATATTCCCTTCTCATCAGACAAGGAGCCTACCTATGCAGTTGTTAACATTGATGACCTAGATGAAGGAGCCAATGGAGAAATCGAATCTGTTTCTATTGTTGCTGGAGATCCACTGGAGCAGTTCTTTCTGACTAAAGAAGGTAAATGGATGAATGAGTACAAAATCAAAGAAAGAAAGCCCATTGATTGGGACAGCTTCCCGTATGGTTGTAACCTGACTCTCCAAGCAAAGGACAAAGGATCTCCCCAGAAATTTTCTGCGGTCAAACTGGTCCACATTGCTAGTCCCAAGAAAGAAAGTATCCCCATGAAGTTTGAAAAGGAAGCATATGATGTTTCAATCAGTGAATTTTCACCTCCTGGTGTGGTGGTTGCAGTAGTTAAGCTGATGCCTGAGCCACAGGGTGTGGAATATAAACTATCTCCAAGTGAGGAAGCTGAGTATTTTAAGATCAATCCTAACACAGGTCTTATTACTACTGCTCGTCCTTTGAAAATCATTGAGAAGGACCTCTATGAATTAGAAGTATATACAAACAAAGGTGATGATTTGAAAGCACAGGTTACTGTCAGGTTAGAAGATGCCAACGATCACACTCCGGAGTTCCAGCAGCTTTCCTACAGCTCATTTGTCAATGAAAGTGTCCCCGTGGGATCCAGCGTTTTGGCAGTTTCAGCAGTTGATAAAGATAGGGGAGAAAATGGATACATAACATACAGCATTGCCAGTCTGAACTCACTACCATTTACAATAAACCAGTTTACAGGTGTCATCAGCACATCTGAAGAACTGGATTTTGAGTCCTCACCAGAAAGCTACAGGTTCATTGTGAGAGCTTCTGACTGGGGTTCTCCCTACCGCCATGAAAGCGAGGTGAATGTCACCATATACATAGGCAATGTCAATGATAACAAACCCCTCTTTGAAAAAGTGGCGTGTCAGGGAGTGATTTCATCTGATTTTCCCGTTGGTGGTCACATCACTGCTGTTTCTGCCATAGACATAGATGAGTTAGAGCTTGTGAAGTACAAAATTATCTCTGGAAATGAACTCGGCATTTTTTATTTAAATCCTGACTCTGGTGTCCTGCAACTTAAAAAATCTCTAATTAACTCTGGCATAAAGAACAGCAATTTTGGCCTTAAAATAACGGCAACTGATGGAGAGAACTTTGCTGATGCTATGTATGTTAATATTTCGGTAGTTCATGGGAAAGTGTCTTCAAAAACCTTTAGCTGTAGAGAAACTAGAGTTGCTCAGAAGCTAGCAGAAAAATTACTCAAAAAGGCAAAAGCAAATGTGAAGCTGAATTTGGAAGACGGTTTTCTTGATTTCTATTCGGTGAACAGGCAGGCACCACATTTTGACAAATCCTTCCCTACTGATGCAAAGGTTTCAGAGGATCTGCCAGTTGGTGCCACCATCCTGAGGATAAAAGCCTACGATGCAGACTCAGGCTTTAATGGGAGAGTAGTTTATACTATATCTGATGGTAATGTGGATAGTTGTTTCAACATTGACATGGAGACGGGGGTACTTAATGTTCTTATGCCCTTAGACCGGGAAAAAACAGAGCTCTATCTCCTTAATATTACAGTTTATGATTTAGGTAATCCACAGAAATCTGCGTGGAGACTGTTGACTGTCACTGTGGAGGATGCAAATGATAACAAGCCTGTTTTCTTACAGGACAGTTACTCAGTTAATATTTTAGAAAGTACAAGTCTTGGTACAGAGATTATCCAAGTAGAAGCCAGAGATAAAGACCTAGGATCCAATGGTGAAGTGACTTACTCAGTGCTGACAGACACCCAGCAATTTGCCGTCAACAGTTCCACAGGCATGGTGTATGTGGCTGATCAACTAGACCGGGAATCAAAAGCAAACTATACACTGAAGATCGAGGCTAGGGACAAAGCAGAGAGTGGCCATCAGCAGTTTTCCGTTGTGCCTCTGAAGGTTTTTTTGGATGATGTCAATGATTGCTCTCCAGCCTTTATACCATCCAGCTACAACGTGAAGGTCCTTGAGGACCTGCCAGTGGGGACTGTCATAGCTTGGTTGGAAACTCATGATCCAGATCTCGGCTTGGGAGGCCAAGTCCGTTACTCGCTGGTGAATGATTACAATGGGCGGTTTGAGATAGACAAAGCGAGTGGCGCCATCCGCCTGAACAAAGAGCTTGATTACGAGAAGCAGCAGTTCTACAACCTGACTGTGCGCGCGAAGGACAAGGGACGCCCAGTTTCTCTCTCTTCTGTTTCTTTTGTGGAAGTTGAAGTGGTGGATGTTAATGAAAATCTCTATACCCCCTATTTTCCTGACTTTGCCGTCATTGGATCTGTAAAGGAAAACTCCCGCATTGGTACAAGTGTTTTGCAAGTTGTTGCTCGAGACGAGGACTCTGGAAGGGATGGAGAGATCCAGTATTCCATCAGGGATGGCAGCGGCCTGGGGAGATTCAGCATAGATGAAGAAACCGGTGAGTTTTGTTTCTAATTTCCTTTTCGCTTCATAGAGATTTTTGGAGAAGCAAAGCTTAGGCGTAATTATTTTGTACCCTTAACAAGAAGTTCAGTTCTTCTTAACAGGCAAGATAAAATTATAAATAAGGATTTTCCAGGCACAGCAATGACATGATTTAATTACCTGGTTACATTCATCACTCTGTGGGTGTGAAAGAATACACATTCCTTTTCAGCAGCTATGTGATGACTCCATTTAGAAAGCAGTGATAGTTACGGAATGACTTGCTTCCAGTCACTGTATTATCTGTTGATCGTTGTAAATTACTCAGGTCACCTCCACAGAGTCACAACATCCATGACCTTGAGTGGCGTGTTAAACCCAATGGAAGGAAATAAGGAGCAAGAAACAAGAATTGCTTCATGCTAAAACCTATTTGTCGTCTTGTTCTTATTGTTGGTGGGAGTAATTTTGCATGGGAGTTAGCAGTCTGGAATGATACGCCATTGCCACTCTGTATAATAGGCTTTCTTGTAGCATGGTGTTCGTCGGTGTGGAATGCTTGTATAAGGGTAGAAATACAGGGAAAGATGCTAACTGTAAACCAGCTGTGCTAGCTTCCCCTCGGTGGTGGCACTACGAACATGGATGTTAGAAAACAGTGTTATTAGAGTGAAGATTTTCAAGATGTTGAACTGTGCCACCCCATTGGAAAATGTGGAAAATATTAAGTATAGAGGGCTATCTAGTAAAACACTTAACAAGCTGGCTGCTTAAATGTCTGATAGCTGTTGGGAGTAATGGTGCAGCTGTGGTACTAGAAGTAGTGAGGAAATTAGAAAATATTAGTCAACATTTTCAGAAATTATATTAAATATGTTAGGTCTGTGGGTTTTCTGTGGTTTAAGCAGACTTTGTATGTCTTTTTCTAAAGCTTTTAATTGAGAATGTGGTATTAAAACATAAGATTAAAATGTATGTTTTGGCAATTCAAACTGTTTAATCAAATGTCAACTTTCTAAACTGAACGTTATGAAAAACAGACGACATTACAAATGCTGTGGATCGTGTCTGAGCATAAGCAGCGAAAAATATTTTTATTCTATTTGTGTGATAGTCTCTTTACTGCAGCTGTACACAAATGATACAGTCAAAATCTTGTGTCCAGAAATATCAAACTTGAGTGTCAGAAGTGAAGAGGGTGCCTACTCTAATTTCCAGAAACATTAAGAACTCGCATATCTTACAGTACTAACAGCAGTTGAAGGCATTCAGGCAACATTATTTAGGCAGCTGGGTATGAATTTCGGTTTTAAGCTCTTACATTTGAAAATTTTGGCTTACCTTCTCATTGAGTAATATGAACTTCAGCTAAACAGATTATTTTTAAAGCAATGGGAGGTTGGTCCAAATGCCGCAGCGCTGGTCTGAAAATCTCAGGACTCAACGTCTATTGAACTGAAAGGAATTGTTAGAGAGAGTAAATTAGTGCATGTTGCTCATTAATAAAGTAACCAGGGTTTTTACCCTGTACCTAGACTAGTAGGGGTGATAGCCTGTAATAGGTTATGGTCCCCGTTCAGTAAAGCACAAATCATATTTTGACATGAGTGGGAATTGTACTCAATACTCCACGTTAAATTTGCTTAGTTTCTTTCTGGAGTTGAAATCTAGTATGCACAAACTGCCCCCAGAACTTTATAAGTTGCAAATATTTGTCCGTCTTTCATGAGTATTTTTGTGAAAATGAACCAACACTGTCACCTGTTTCGCTAAACTGCTCCAGAAGACACTTCATAATCCAGCAGATCAAAAGATTCCTTTGGATTCTTTTTCTATCTGTTTTACCCAACTGTTAAATACACTTTGAGCATTCTAGAAACTAACTCGGAGAACACACAGGTGCGTAACTGCATGCAGGGCAACATGGAGAGCGGGGTTTGAGGGTTCAGGAGTTACTCCAAGTTGAGCTGTTGTAACCCGAGAGCAGAATTTCACCTGCTGTGTCAAAGGGGACACAACATTAATACTCTGCTGTTCAACCGATGGTAACTTAAAATGCTGTTGAACCGATGGTAACTTAAATGCTGCTGAATGATGAATCAGCTTTCTAGCTGTGGAGACGAGCTCAAGTCACATATTGAATTAATTTACAAAGAGATAGCTGTTTATTTACTTTCAGCGCAGTTAATTTGTCACTTTTAAACTGACCAACTCCACTGGCTTATGCACCGTCTCTCCTGAAATTTGTGAAGGTAAGCAGGAGCACGAAGTACAACAAATCAATATTTTTGGCTGCTGCCTTAATGAAAAGAAGACTGCAGTATCCATTATAATCATTAGGATATAAACTGGGCCAAATTCATCCTGATATGTGAGCAGGCTGGACTCCAAGCAAGCCTGTGCTTTCAGCAAAATTCTGCTCGAGTGCATTATTTTTCTTCTTCTGCAATATTCCATCTTAATGGTGTCACCCCATGTGCTGAGATGTGCCTGTGCTCCCTGAGGTGTGTTGATAGTGAGGAGGGGAAATGGTGCAGAGATAGCCAAGGAGGAGCTGGCCTGGATGGTGGATCCACACCACACCATGTTGCTGAACGCTTGTTGGCATGGTGACTTTGTTCTTGTTCCACTATAGATGTATACAGGTGCGTAGAGGTACATCTGACTCCACTGACCTTGACCTGGCTTGTGGTGGGAGTGTCACAGCAGACTGTTCTCCATTCAGGTCTGAACAGTGGTTTGTGATCAGCGAGCTTGGGAGTCTCCTCCATATTGGCTAATATGGATCTCTCTAAATAGAGTGTACGTGCAAATCCTGGTGCTGTTGCAGTTTGGTAAGAGATGTGCCATGGGACTGAGCTGGAATTTCCTTCCCACAGTGTGCTCTTTGCTTTGTGTCACAGAGATTGGGTTTTGAGGATTATCATTGCTGCGTTACAGCATTCACTGTTAAACACTCTAGTTCATGTGTGGTAGTAACCAGAAGCACAGCAAGTGTTTGCCAGCTAGAAGTATGTGATGAAGTGAAATTTTACATGTATTTGGTCCCACAGCTTTGTGAATCACTTCCAAATTTGTTTCAGTGAATTTACTCTCCATTACCAGGAGGCAGAGCTGGTACAAATTCGTAAATCAATAAAAACTCTCCTGAAGTAGAAGGCAACAGTTCCTGACCTCCTCCAACTCCATCCCTTGTTTCCCACTAGTGCCTTAGCCAGCAGACTAAATTTTTCGTGGGTTTACAACTCAACTCACGGTTCTTAGCTAAAAAACTGGTTTAAGACATTTCTAGAGGTTAAAAATAAGAAAAGAACATCTATTTTAATAGCAAACTCTTATTTGTGGATTCTTGCCTCAATGGAGATTAAGTTTGTCCCCAACCTAGGTGTGTGGTTCAAACTCCCTGACTTTCTGTCTTCATTGGCCTATTTATTGACTGTTGGTATAGATGTCAGAAGCTTGCCATTTAAGACCCCTGCACTGAGGGACGCGTAATGTGATCCTGCCATTTATGGATTCTCTTCTTCCTTCTGCCTCCTGCTCAGAACCGCTTTTTTTTTTGCATCCCTTTCATTCTCTTGGACTCCTGAGATGTAATCTGTGTGATGAGATATGGTCATCTACAGTCAGAACTAGCCACTGTAGTCACTGCAGGCTTTCCTTATAGTCAACAGAGAGCAATGGGCAGTTGACAAACATGATTGATTTTGCCCTAAAGTAAAAATATGAAATAAGTTGGATTAATCATGCTGTAAAAATGTGCATTTTTCTCTGAACTGTGAAAGGTTCTTGTATGACTGGCTGAGAGGTAGAGGTCTACTCTAAACACCTTGCTTTGGTCAGATGTCACCCATCCCTCTTAACTCTAAAGCAGGTATAAACAGGAATATATGCTGTCAGGTTCACATGCTAGATAATATGTGTAGACTGCTCTCTACCACTTGATGTTTTTAGCCTAATTTCAGAGTCTTTCAATATAAAACCTGCACAAAAATTTACTTCTAAGTATAATAAGGAATGAAAGAAGGTTTTTAGGAGTACAAGAGATGACAATTATGCAGCTAATATTTTATGATTTTTCATTTTCTGAGAATGGTGCTGGACAGGAGCATCCCACCCTCTTTTCCGTCTACACAAAGTCGTCAAGATCTGATGCTTTGCCCTTACTTGTGGAAGCAGGTGGTTACCTTCCCCTTGTGAAACTCAGGAGAGGCTTGAGGCATTTCTTCATCTCTAGTACCGCTTCCTGCCTGGTGTGTTTCTCCAAACTCCTTGCCAGTCTGCTAATTGCAGTTCCTTAGAAGAGAATTGTGTAAAAACCCTTCTGTATTTCCAGATTGTTTTAAAACAAAAAGAGCAGAGGTCTGTTAAAGATTTTTGTGGGACGACAGCATTCTCTGACTTTTCATCCTAGTGATAGCTCTAATAGATACAACTAGTCTTCTGGAAATGGGCTCTGTCAGAGGTCTTCTACTGCCTTCATAAAACCCTTGATTTTCTCAGCTCTGGTGTGTACACCCTCATAGTGCTGATACCACAGCAAAATGGTGTATTTTTGCTTTCTCAGGAGCTGGTGGTGCCTCCAGCAAATGCCTGAAGGTTTTTGATACCACCTACCTTGGGTGACTAATTGCCATCTAGCAGTACTTCGTTTCTGGCTGCTGTGGGGACTTGGACAACTAGCAAGACTTACTGACTTCTCAAAAAGTTGAGTTAGATGAGATCAGTCCTAGCCTAAATGCTGACGTCTTCTCATTTTTTAATGATTTGTGGTTCAGCTAAACAGCATTTTTGACTCAAGTTCCACTTTTTAGTCTGCCATGTGTTTCGACTCTGTGCACAGTTGATGTAACAGCCTGGCACTCGAAGACTTTCTATATTTACCCCTACGCTACCCGTGGATGTACTAGTAATAGCAAATTAACGAAATGAGTTTTAGAGGAGTAGAGAGACCAGACACTTTCAGCATCTTCTGCTGCAGGGGCTTCCGTAGCCTTGATCAGGGTTGGTGTGGCAGTGCCCTGGGATGCAAGGAATGACTAACTCCACTGCATAGGAGGGAAAACTGAAGCAATAAGTCTTTTTCTGCTTCTCAGGAAAGCATTGAAACATCTCCTTAAGTCACACGGAAATAAAACACAGAAATAAAGCAGTGGTATTAATGACATGCTTAGGGGATCCTTAATCTTCTTGCAAAGCCCATAAGCATGGACTTAAGCAATGCCTTCAAAACTTACTAACCTCATTTCCTAAGGTTATTCAGGAGTCTGAGTCCTTTGATTTTTCAGTGGGACTTTAAATTTAGGTGTTAGCTGGCACTAATTTCCACCCCCATAGAGGCTCCATGGTTAGAACATGAGCTGGAGATGACCCTGTTAACTTGTTATCTTTAGGTGTTTTCACTCCTGAAATTCAATGAGTGAGCCAAGCCTGTCTTTCATGGTGCTGAAATCTTAAAGATACTATTAAATGGAGGTGGAGTGCAAATTATTACAGACTCTATGGATTTATTTATAGTGCCAAGGATAGCAGTTGGATCTTCTATTTTGATACCTTTTAAGGTCCCTCATAAGTGATAGGAATTCCTGACAAACTGTGGCTAGAGTCTAAAAAGAAGCCAGTCGGTGTTGGAAAACCTTAATCATGTCTTCAAACGATTAATAATGGAAACTAGAAACACTAGATAATATAGTTTACAATAAAACAGACCTGCCTGCACTGTTATATCTGCCTGGCAGAAGGAAGGAAATTTATTGCTTCAGACTCTTTGCATCTTGTTGCCGTCTTCTAAAATAGTCCTCAGTTATTGTGTATGCAACTTGAAGGATACTTTCATTTATTACAATTTGAGTGCTCTGATAAATATTTATGTGGGGCCATTACTAGCATTTCCTTGAAATGAAATGAAAACGAAAATGGTTTGTGATGCATGATTTTTTTCCCCTCACTCTTAATTTTATGAAAGTGTGTAGGAGCTAGTGGGTAAATCTGGGCAGACTCACTTGTAGAATTGAATTCATTGTAGAATTGTTTTGAGGTATTAGTTTTACATGTGTTCTTCATTTTCCTGGTGAGTGTAGGCAAACTTCATTACCCAGAGCCAGTATTTCAGAGCCAGTGCATTATCCCTGGCTTCTGAAACCAGTTTTCAAAGTAACTTTGGGCCATACAACAAGAGAAGTGCCAGCGGGTGTTGGTGGCAGGTGGCTCAGGAAAGGGGGACACTCATGGGAGGAGGCACTTGCAGCTGCCACTCAGGACTGGAGATCGTTGGTCCTCAGCCCGGCTGCGATGGCTCTCCTGGGCAGCTTCTCTGGGAAGGAGTGTGCCAGACGGATCACAGAGCCTGGTCCTGGCCAAAATCTGGTCTGTCATCCTGTATCTGTGTCAGGCATGAATAAAGCATTCCTGGGAACAGCTATTTCTGTGTCTGCAGTACTGCGTTATCATTGTTCTGTGAGTTATCTCTGGCAGCTTTTAATAGTGCAAGCTTTCCTTCATTTAAGATTTCCAATTTTAGGGAAGTAATTGTAAACATTTTTCTTTTTCTTTAAAATTAGTTGTGGTGGAAAACCAAGTTTTTTTGATAAATTCAATGTGTTTATGATTTCCCTGTCATTTGTAGCTGTAAATTAGTAAAGGAACAAGGCTTGTCTTGGCTTCAGTGGAGTGAATTTGTTTCACTTTTTATTTAATAATATGGACCTTAAAACAATACATCAGCTTATAAAAATATTTACTTTAAAAGGCCCTTAGTATCATTCTGACATACTTTCAAAGTTTCCTAAGTGAGGCCAGTCGAGCAGAATTGTTCCATTCAAGCTGTTCAGCTCTCTTGGCTTTATACCCCATAAAACAGCTCACGATGTATGATTTTTAGAGCTAGCTGTAATTTGCATATTTTCCCTTCTTTGGAAATTGTTTACAGAATCTCCTTTATTATTCAGGATGCTCCTGATGATAGGACACTTCATCTCAATCTCTGAGTAATTTATTTATTAAGAAAGACATGTGCAGTTTGTATTTCCTCCTAGCTGTCACCTTTATCACCCTTGAGATTTGTTTCCAAGAGTATCTTGTACTATCATGTGCTCTGTTATTTTCTGTTTTAGCATGTAAGCCCAGAAGTGACCCCTACATTATCCTGTGCATCATGGTCCACTAAATTATACACAAGTGCTTCTGCAGAAGGCTTATGCCCAAAGAGGCAGTGGTGGGACCAAGCCACAAGGAAGTCAGTGAGATGAGACAGGAGGAAAATTGAATTCTAGTGTCTGGTGTTCAATCTGAGCATCTGAGCACCAGCTTTATGCTGGCATCACTTCAGACTGTGATCTGCCTTCCCATGTGAGCAATTCATGGTAGTTCAAAGGAAACTGGAGAAAATTCCATTTTAGTTCTTCCAAGGCACGAATGGAAGCCCAGGGGCATTGAGAAGTGTTGTTAATGCAAAACTGCAAGCTTATGAGCATGTGGAAGGCAATATGAGCAATCCTGTCCTCCTGGGACATAAAGAGGAAGATGTTTCAACAGTGTCTAAGATTAAGTGAAGCCACTTTGGTGAACTGCCTAATCCTTTCCTGAAACAAGTCCAAGAGAGAGGAATGTCCAGTGGCCAATAAAACTGAGGACACATCCTGTTATCTGACCCTTGCAGCAGGTTGTGTGGCTTTTTTAGGGAGCAGTAGAACTGGACAGAGTTGGTCCAGTAAGGCCAGGCTGGATGGGGCTTTGAGCAACCTGGTCTAGCGGGAGGTGTCCCTGCCCATGGCAGGGGGGTTGGAACTCAATGATCTTTAAGGTCCCTTC
>KZ508894.1:24180-46713 GCA_002844005.1 Limosa lapponica baueri | reverse complement strand
CCCTAGCATGACTTCCAATTAATAGACTCCTAAAATCCAATAAAGAATAAAAAAGGTTTGAGAAAAATTTATCTATTCAATAAGAAATCAAGAGGCTTTAACAATTTACAGAAAAGAAGCAATGGAAAAGAACATACCTCCAGAGGATAGTGTTTCTTATAATGGTGAGATTTCCTGTTTCGAAGCGTACAATCACTACAAGTGCGTTCTACATTGCGACGTAAAGAATATCCAGTTTCAGGCCCTTCTTCGCTAGAAACCTCATCTGATAAATTTGTCACAGTCCTGTGAGTATCCTAGTGCAAGAAATATAGTATTAGTAAGACATACAGTCATACTTACTAGGTCTTGTTCTTAACTACTGAAATCAAATTTCTTCCAGCAACATTATTATCTATGCTCAGCTAAATCAGATATTAACACATTTCCAATTGTCAAAATGAAGTGGTACGGTGGGAATTATAAAACGGAAATTGTAATATCAAAATAAACATTTCTCAGACGATGAAGGCCTAGTTCACATTATACTAAAGAACAATTCTAACATGGCAGCCAATATATGTTCAAATGTCAGTGATAAGAGAGTCAGGAAAAACATTCTGGAAAAGCTATTCCATAGAATGGTAAGATGAAAACAGCATATCCAGGAGATAAGCAGAACTTTTAATTTGTCTGGGTCTGCTTCTTTCATGACGACTTCCTATGCTTCCAGAGTCCTGCCTACTTCATTGAGAGGGAAATCATACTTTCCTCATCTTCTACTGATCAATAAAATACTGTAAATACAAAAATAAATAAATAAAGGAAAAGGAAGAGGATTCCCAGGGAAATGCCCAGAATGACCTCAAAATTACCAATTGTCTGTAATCCAAAATTTGTTCCATTTTAGCATACTTTTGTGCCCAGAGTATCAAAGAGGCAGGAAAAGGTACAATGTGTTTAGCTGGTGTGGAAAAACCCACAGATAAAAGACAGCCCACAAATTTGTGCACTGAAATACAAAATGGCAAAGAATATTTATAAGTCAGTAAGGATCCTCCTACAAGAAAAAGGAAAGGCTAGGAATATAAGCCTTAAGGTAAGTTAAGATTTAACATAAGTTTTTGGATGCAAGACCCTAAGCCTAATTTAATTTTAAAAACATTTTCAAGGATAAAGTAGATAAGAATGCATCAAAAGCATCACAAAAATACACCTCATGTATCATTTGACAAATTAATAATCCTGCTTTGAAAGGAACAAAGCAAACTTACTTTGTGATGACTGTGATTGCTGAAGGCATCTCTCACTGTTGCAGTGCTCCACCCTGACTCTTCTGGCCTAATCACTTCACATCGACGTTCCTGGGCCTGTGCACATTCTTCACTGCTTTTACCTGTCTTTTTCCCATCAAGGGACACGTAGCCATTATCAGTCTCAGTGGATTTATCTATTGAGTTTTTTGCTTTCTTAGATCTATATTTGAAACAAATGTAAGTATTAAATTAATGATTCTCTTTTTTTTTTTCGCAATCTAAATCCTGCTTATCCCTCTCAACCCATGTTTTAGTTTTGCTACTAAGATGACCCCAAACTAATAATATTAACATTTGATACAGGATTTGTATCTCATTTTCTAAATCTTATCCATTATCCTTTCCTAAAATTGTTACAAAAGAAACTGTCAGTGTCTAAAAGAAAATTATATCATTAGCTATTGAAAGAAGAGAAAAGGAAACCTATGTTTTAAAACTAAAACTTCACAGTAACTTTTGCAATAGAAGAGCCACAAGCCTCAAATTAAATGAGAAACTTTTCTATTCTATCTTAACAAAAAAAAGAGGTATGCTGAAAGTTTCTTTAAATGTTACAATTCAAGGCAAGTATGCCATTTCCTGAAGCTGCAAACAAACATGCTGTTTAGTAGTCTGTACACAGATATTTTTTGTTGTTATTGTTTTAAATACACTCTGCTTATTGTCAACTCTACTAAACAGAAGGTGATTTACCCTTTTCCTTATTACCCAGTAACACCTTTAGCAACACATTTTGATATATCTTACAAACACACTAATTAAGCCTGTTCTCAAATCACAAAATAAGTTTATGAATTATGCTTCAGTATTACTCTTAAGACTACTAATATCGATGAATAGTCTTCCATAACGTTCTCCAGGCATCAAGGCCTGTATCTAGTCAATAGCTGCAGCAGCAAGAATATCTAATATTAGAAAAAGGTTTTCTCAAAGCAAACATTTGGATGATTACACTTCCAAATTAGAAAGTGCAGTCGATGAAGGAATGAAAAGGAACAGCAGCTTGCTACCTTATCGATAGAGACTGCTTTAAGTTTTCGCTTACGCTTGTGTATTCTCAAAGTAAATGACGTGGAAAAAAAAATCAGAAAGTCAATTAATATCTTGTATTTACTAGATTTTGTTTGTTAGATTCCCAGAACACTTGTGAGAAAAGTGTTATAGATCAAGTTTCCTGATTTCTTTATTTTTATTAAAAGTAGAAGACTGGACATAGGTCATAAAACTATCAAGAATCTGTTCGGTTGGTCTTGTGCTCCTATGAGGGAACATGCATTGCCTTTCTCTTTAAGGAGTGAGGCACTCTGAGAGCTTGGATTATACAGCAGAAGATTGAATTCCCCTCCAATACGTACATCCAACGAATCGGGAGAATTGGGATAGTCACCTCACATTCCTCCCAAGATAAGGTATTCCACCTACACAGGGGAGACCTGAATACAAAGATATGGCTAGGGAGAGCTGGATAAAATGAAAAAATCCAAAAGGAACAATTCATCTGTTGGAATGCTGACAAAATAATGAGGCGACAATGTTACAAAGGTGTTCCATCCTCCTTTCCCATCTTTAATCTTACTCTACTTTCCCTCACTCCTTCCTGGAAAAAAAGCACTTTTAAACCAAAGTAACTGCTGCTGCACTTCTCTTGTAGGAAGCTCTAGAACTCACCTACTATTCACTGACCTATTCCCAAAATTCCTAGTCAACTTTATTTCTAATTATAGTTATTATATATTTGCATGGATTAATTTTATTATAAGCTTACAAAGGTAAGGAGAGAGCAAGATGCTTTAGCATGTGCTTTGTGTTGAAGCAGTTAGTAAGCCTCCTGTTTGCAGATCACCAATGTGTAGTTCACATACAGTTTTAATTTTTCTAGGTCCATTAAGAAGATGATCTAAAACATTACTGAGGCCAATTTTTAATGTATTAAATATACTTTTGCCCCTTTGTAAAAATTTCTTTTAAACAGTACAAAAGGGAATCCAGTTCTCATCACATACATCCATACATCCACCCACTCAGAGACTTATTCCAGAAGTTACTAAGCTGTATGAGTAGAGTAACAGGACAACTCTTCCAAGTTTGATTTCAGAAGTTTTTATAAATTTCATATGAAACTTGAAAGCTGCTAGGAAGAAGTAGCCTCAAACAGTTGAGTGGGAATAGATAAGAGAAAAAAATTATGTATGTATGTAGAATTTGTTCATATAGGACTTCACTACTCAAGCAATGTTTAAGTGCTAAAACTGCAAGACAAACACTAGTCTGACATCAACTAAAGTTCATTTTGAAAAACCGGTACTTGACTGAAGTCTTTCATTTGTTTCTATTGTAGATACCAAAGTTATTTTTTGTAAGAATCCCTAAATTTAAGTGTAAGCCTCAAGCATATATTTGGGCTTAAAGTTAGGCTTTCATGCACTATACTGCATTAAAAGAAAAAAACAACAGTAACAAACATGAACAATACTTCCCTAGCTGATATAAATGTGTAGTTTCCTGGAATTACTACATATATATACATCATTAATCAACTTTTAAAATTTCATGCTAGATTTAAAAGTATTTAAGAGCAAGCCAGGACAATACCATGAATAAATCCAAGGTCTTTAAAAGCTTGAATATGTGCAAAAGCTAAGTCAAGAATGACTTTCAGTCTTACTCATGCATTAGTTAGAGAAAATATTAAGGAAGATATAAATCAAGTTTCTGGAAGACTGTAGATTTTCACTGTCAAGTATTCTATTCCCACACATTTTCATTGGGGTTGGTCAAAAAACCTCTCCTCCCTGTTCATGTTGCAAAACTTTTAAGAAGCTACAACTGTAAGATTTCTGTAACTGGAGTAAGGACACACACAGAGCGCAAAGTCCCAAATCAGTACTACATTCTGAATAAACTACCTATTTGGATACTGCTCTCCTTTCCAGTGAAATAAATAATTAGAATTTTTTTAATTGCCCCTGTGCTGGATTAAAGTTTAGAATTATATTTTATTAGTCAGACTGAGTTCTGCCATTCCAAAGGGTATTTACTGAATACAGTTCCAGATTACCAATGACCTGAGCGTAGGCAAATGGTCTAGGTACCCAGGATCCCGCCCTAAAGCAAAGAATATAATTTCCGAGGTTAATTTTGAAACCATGTGTTATAGATCTACATTTAAAACTCCAGAAAATGGTATCTCAAAGTTTAATGTATGTGAAAGACTGCTGTACATGAACACTAATGAGAAATTCTAATGTGCTTTTCTAAAGAGTTTCAAAATGTGTCTTAAGAAGCAGGACAGACATCACTTTACAGCTTCTTTGCGCTGAGGTTTCATAAGATTTTCTTCAGCAACATCACCAAGTAAAGTTGTCAACAAACTCCACACTGCACTCCTGCTTACTCATTCCCAGCCCCACTCTGCCATCCCACTGTGATGACAAAACTGTTTGTATTACCATGAAAAAAATTACTGGTCTGCATGATCTCATAGGAAAAAAGGTTATTTTTCAGCTGGACAAGTTCCTGATACAGTTTGTATGGCTCCAGACATACAAACAACTGTGTCTCTGCAATTGAAGAGGTAACAAATGACTAAGGGCTACTTACAGCATTCTCAGTCACTCTGTGCTCTTTATCCTTTGAAGATACTATATATACTAAGTAGCCATCTTTGAGGCTTAACATCTATATATATATATATACACACACTACCTCTCATTAAATGGTTTACACAAGTCCTTAGAGCAAGTCTCACACAGCCCTTCTCAACAGAAAACTCTCTGAGCCCAATACAAGGAAAGGTAAGGAAAAAAATGAATCTTCCACCGCTCCTTATTGCAGATCAGTATCTTCAACGAACAGAAAACATCCAAAGGTTTACAAGATCACACTCCAAACATACCAGAAAGTAATGCATACAGACCCAAAGAACAGCAGTCATGTCTATTAACATGACTCATAGTTTGTCAAAGCTACCTTAATCTACACAAAGGAACAAGTCACATGAACTCTCCTCCTACAATATTTTTAAATATTTTTAAAACTTCTCCAGAGTTTCAACTAGACATTCCCAGAACGTAACATAAGATAAGCTTTCCCAGTGGTTAAGAGCACATATCACAAGTATGACAGACATGTTAGTGTTGCCATATTTAAGATGCAGCGTGCACAACAAAACACCAATGTAATAATTTGCAGTATCCCTTTTCTCAATTTCATACTATTTTATGAGCATATTTTCCCTTGTTAATAAATACTGATATATAGCACTCACAATGCTCTGTGTACAGCATATCTGGAACACTAACTGCTACAGAATGTGTTTTAAAAGACTTTGTCATTGCTCAGAGCACTGCATTAGCAGATCGATCATTTGCATAACAGCTCTTGAATGTAACAGGGTTACATGTTTCTTCCAATTATTAGAAAATGTATCTTTGATGTTTATTTAGAAACTAAATGCTGTGACTATTTGAATCCTGAACTCTTTTCCTTCAGAAAAAGTGTGTGATTTGATGACAGTGACAGAGTTCAATAGGCATACCCTCGGAGTAATAAACAGCTAATGAAATAAGTAAAATTAAAGAATCAAATTTTCTCATTGGATTAAAGTTGAGAAACTGCATTGGTTCATTCCTGAGAGCCCACACAGAGTGCTCCCACATCACAATATAATTTAATTAAATGTTAATTCCGTATCTTTTCAAAATTATTCCATCAGCATTTGCAGAAGTCAAGAAACAACATGTTAGTACGTGTTCAAATACTGAGATGAGTTTACTATTACGAACAAAAACTGGATCAACAGAAGTTTAATCATTAGATCAATGTTTACTTTAGAAAAGGGATACTGCATCTCTAACACATATGTAGCCTTGAATAAATACAAACCCTGATAAAAAGAAAGCGGCATGCCAGATATCTCTGAAGACAGCGCCAATACTGCAAGAGGTGCTTGTACCGTAGCTCTGCACTGTTCCCTCCTGTGTGTTATCTGTGGTACTAGAGCCATCTCCTTCCCTATGTACTTCCAAATGTGCTGCTTTCCTTAATTTCCTTCATCAGAAGAGATTAAAATCGGAAGGTAGCTTTATAAGTGAAATCTACTAGTTCTATTAACGTGTTCAGCAGTTTAAGCATGCAAAACCAAGCAAGATTTCAAAATTTTCTGCTAAAGCTTTATCATGTCAATTTAATAAACGCCATTTAATAGAACTAAGCATAACACTTATTCATTATCATAACACTTAAACCCCAAAATACATTTCAACTCATCATCAGTCTTAGACCTGCAAAATTCTGCAGGTTTTTCCATTTTAATGGGACAATTCACTGTAGCAAACCATCTCCAGTGAAGTGCCAGAAGACTAAAGTTCTACGCTTCCAATAGCATCTCCTTTAATGTATATTTCCCATAGAGAGATCATTAATCAGTACTGTATGGAATTCCAAAACAAACTTTGCACTAATACAAATACTACCATTCAACCCCTATTCAGATACAAAATGCTTTGAGGTAAAATATCAGATTCAATTAAAACGAGGCATAAATTACTCAATGTGCAAAAGTCCAAGAGCATCAATTAAGTACCCATTTTAAAGTTTCAGATAAAAACAGAGCACCAATTTCTCATTTCTTGCAAAGCAGAGACTGTAAACCCCAACACTTTTTTCATGCATGTTCTTTAGAATAGTTTAACAATCCTAAATGATAATTACTTTAACATAGACTATACCTTCTTCTTTTAACCCCTGTGCTGGGAGGTGGCTTAGGAGTTCGTGTAGAAACAATCTGACAATGCACAGTTCCAAGGAGCAACATTAGCCATATTGGCCCAATTACTTCAGTCAGAGGTATATTATGTGGGCTTTGGGCTGTATAGAATAACACTACAGCAGCAACTGGAAAAGAAGGGAAATTAAGTTGAGTTCAATATTTGAAATGTCTGAAATGGCCGACTTGTTAAATGGCTTTTGATGGAAAGAGAAACAGTCAGATGTAGTCCTTTACCTGCATTTTAAACAAACCCATCTAATTCGGAGAAGAAGGAATTGTGATTGCAATGAAATAGGTAGTAATAAAGATTTAAACAGTTGCCTAGTGTCTTAATATCCATCTTTTCTTTTACACTTTTGATATTATAGCTATTGCTCAAAAAAGTCAGCAGAATGAAGTAAGGAGGGGGGAAAAAAGCATTTGAAAAGGTAGATCTATCATGAAACAACTTTAAGGTGAAACTTCAGTAGGAGACAAAAACAAAAAGCAAATGACATCCTTAAAGCAGCCGCAATAAATTTAGTTCTGTATCACCTATAATGCTGCAGCATAATCCAACAAATTAGGTGACCATAGGAGCCATCAAACCAGGAGCACGTCATCCGGAGAGGCTGAAGTCCCTCCATCATTGAAGATATTCAAACCCTGGCTGGACACAGCTCTGAGCAACCTGTTCCAGCTAACCCTGCTTTGGGCAGGGATTTGGACTAGACTGTCTCCAGAGGTCCCTGCCAGACTCAACCAGCCTGTGATTCTGTGGAACCCTACATCTATTTCAACACTGTAGGGGCCAACAGATTTGAGACTAGAAACTTTTTATATTCTCCAGCAGAAAGCATTATAAACTGCATATTCCAGTCAAATGACAAAATTGCCGATATGGATAGACAGACAAAAATAAGTGCAACCCTGTACACATTTCATATATACTTGTGTGTCTATTTTCTAGTAATGAGGAAAGATCAAAGACAAACCATGTAAACCATGAGGCAGTCCAGCTGAAGTGACCAGGACTCCAACTAGCACTTGCGGTTGGAAAAGAGGCAGCTTCCAATTCCACAGTTAACTGTTAATTTTGTAACCCTATAACCAGTTTTTCATTTATAGCTAACACCCACGAAGCTCTTCTTGCTCCTGTACCCAGAGCCCAACCACTTCTATAACTCAGAAATGTCTTTACAGGCTTCAGGTCAATCTAAAGACATTCAACAGGCACGGGGCAGAGAGAAGAGGCAATCCCTCTCCTTTCTCTGCTTATTGCACATTCTTGTTGCTCTGCCTCTACGGCTTGAAGTGCTGTGTTCTGTAACGGCGTTCTGTAACTTAGCTGAGAGAAGCCACCAAGAAAAAAAAACCAAAAAACCCAAAACTTCAAGAAACAATTTGGAAACAGAATGGGAATAATTCTCCATGCCTAATCTCTGCACATCCCATGAGAGCTTGGGTTCATTCTTGTACCACTAAGAAGTGAAAGTCATATTACTTAGACCTATTCCTAGCACAAGAAACACAAGGTACAAATTCAACAGCTTTCACCAGCTCTCTTCTAAAATTAATTGAAAAAAATATAGACACGTGCAAATTTATGTGCCACATTCAAACACCTAAAATAGATCACATGAAGCCACGCCTAACACAGCAGACACCTGGATGTGACACTTTCCACTAAAAAGAGATTAGATGTGTTTTTCATGAAACAATCTTTAGCAAGGCAACCGGTATTAGAAAGACGATGAACGTACAAAACAATGCAATTATTTTTGATTGTGGTAATCTATTTCTAATTTCCCATCAGTCTTTTTCCTAAATTAAAGCACAAAGGTCTTATGTAGAACACATTGGGTATCTTTTATTACCATATGTGGACTAAGTTTTTGCTGTATGAGGTTTCCCAGAAAGAAAGTCTGCATCAATCGGAAATCCAAGTTATTAAAAAATAGACAAAAAAAGGTACAGATACCAAAACGTACAGATAATATTACCTCTTTCAAAATGAGCTTATCAGAGTTTCTCACACAATTAGCTTCATAAGGTATAAAGTGTAAATAAGTAGCCAATTTTGACTTCTACCATACAATTTGGATAAGTTTATACTTCTGAGAACACAGAGCTCCACAGACCCATGTGAAATTATTTGCGGGAGTAGGTCTCCACAAAGTAATTTCAAACTTCAGTACAAGATTTCTTCTGCTACTTCAAAAACATTTAGCAAAGCAGAGTGATCGAGAAGAAATCATCTTCCTCCAGAAGATACAAATCCATAGATTGCAGATTCCCACCATAAAGTTTCACACAGATTTAAGAAAATGTTCCCAATTTCCCAATCTTTTCAGTAGGATGGGAGGGAAATCCAAGAACTTCTTTCTGCACAGTGTGTCAATATGTTGTAGTTCAGATTATCCTAGAATTGTTCCTACCAAAAACTAGATCTCAGAACAGAATTTCTCACACCACTTTTAATTATTTCTTTACTTCTTTATAGTATTTGGACTTGTACTTTTCTAAATGACAATGGTTTATTTTGTGAAACAGACACAAATGAAATTATATCACTTGGAGCAAAAAGCTCTAAGAAAGCGTATCAAAGAAAGCAACCGTACATTTCAAAGACCAACAAGCATTTATTTTTGTAGCATTTAAACCTTTGAAATATTTGTATTACCAAGTTTAAAAACATATACATACATATATATATGTATCTCACCACAATAAACAGTCATTATATCACTATTAAAGTTTCTTGTTTAATACTTAAGAAATACACATTAGAGATACACACTATACTTTCACACTTCATTTTCCTATTAAAATATAGAAACATTTTTAAAGTAAAAATGAGGTAATGCTATAAACTAAATGGATGAGTCAGAAGAAAAAGGTTTTACTTCTACCTTAATTAATCGGTCTGTTCCATGACCTTGGACAAAAAACACTTCCCTGTAGTCCTCTTATCACACATTTTGCTAAACATACTTTATACTAAAGGAAACCAAGGCAAATAAAAACTGGAGTTTAAATCTACAGCCAAGGAAAGAATTCTGTTCTGCAGACTCACATAAATGCCAGCAAGCATCCTGCTAAAGCTAATCAATTTCAAAGCAATAATTTCAAGTACTGCAGTTCATAAATCTAGACAAAATACTTTATAATTAAATAAAACTGTTCAACTAAAAATATATAAACACAATAGAGTCAGACCATTTTACAACAGTGTCCGTGAGAATCTGTCATAATGACAAAAAGTCTGAGCCACAATACAAAATTCAGATTCAGGGCAGAGATATGGCCACTGGAATGTCAAGTTTTTTTGTTGGTGAGTTTTCATAATAGATTCTTGATGTTTTGATGCTGCCTTACCAATTTCATATGAAATTAATAAATGAGCACACTTTTGAGTAACATACAAAGAAATCTTACATAGAAGTGCTAGAAGGAGAAACTTGACGGTGGGGTTTTAAATAGTTTCCAATAACAAATTTTGTCAATTTTATTTCACTTACATGTACATTTCAATTCATTTTAAAAAACACCAAAACTCTGCAGTTAATTCAGCATAATTTAAATGACAAGTGTTTCAAACAGTTGGACTATAGTGTAATATGGAATACTATTAATTTTTTCCCAGTAATTGTTAATTCACAGCCTCAGAAATATCAGAAATATTTTGTCACATTACAGACTATATGGATTAGGGAAATGATGTATTCCAACCATAACTTCAGTAAATCACAGTTCCCAAGAAATCTCAGGGGGGAAAAAAGTTAATTACAAGATAGCTCTGTAATCAATGTCCTAAAAAACTTGCTTGTGCTTGCACTCAAAATCTGCATTGGCTTACTATTTTGCTGCTTTTAGAGTCTTATGAAGGCTTCACAAATGAAGTGTGGGTATATTTTTTAAATAAATTTAAGAATGGGAACATAAAAAATTACTAGAATGGTGTTTCTCCAAATAAACCACCTATGAACATGGTAAAAAATGAACTATAACTTCTGTATTTTACTACCTATATTACTATAAATGAGATTAACATTACTAACACTATGGGATCTCTTACCGTAGTATACGCAAATGCAAACATACGCAACAATACTTCTCTAGCACCTATCTCAGAAATGGAGAAAAGGAGCAGTTTTAATAGGAGACCACATGAATATTTCAAGTTTTGGGGCACTGGCACTGTGAAATTCATTTTATAGCTGCTAACATTATCACACAAGAAGCACTGTCATCTTTTTTTTAAAGAACTCCTTTTCTTCTTTTAAATACAATTTCCAACTGATACAGTGATTCACAACTGCTAGGACAGATGGCAAAATTAAGAAAGCAATATTGCATTTTAATTGGATTTCAGTGGAAAACTTATCAGTCATTTAGCTTCTCAGGGTACTTAAATTGCTCCCAACTTTCATTAACCTTCTGTTCCATTTCTGTTGTACACGCTTCTGATAGATTTATTCTTTTGGTGACTTTCACACTGTTAGATACTGACTTTATATTCTTCCCTTTCTAATTTTCCTATTTTATATTACATATACTTAAGAGAAGCCCAATGTCAGATTATTAGAACTCAAGACTGAGCATCCTGAAAGCTGTGAATTGCCTTCTGTTTGTTAACAGTTGCCCAAAACTCCTTCTATAATATAGGAAATATAAAATTAAGATGCATAGTCTCACTGTTGCAATGGAAAAAATACCAGAAGCACATAGGACAATACACCCCCCCATTTGCCAATCATCCAAAAGCAGGGCTGAGGTCTGACTAAAGTATAAGCTAAAAGTTCACTGCCTCTGATGTGACAAAATAACACATGGAAGGACAACTGGAAACTGGTGAAACAGATCATCCTACGAGGCTGCACAAGCTGCATGCACCTTGGCAGGTTTGGCCTTTCTTGCTTCTTGATCTGCACAAGTACCATAAAAAATCAAAAGCCCAAGACAAAACACACTGCCTAAGCCAAAGGTTTCTTTGATGTTGCTCAGTCCTGAAGTGATTTAGGTAGTCCTGGAAACCCATTATTATTATTATTACAGAGATGACAAAATATCATGTGTGCTAAATGCTGCAGAAAGCCTGTGAGGAAATCCTTAAATTTTCAGTATGCCTCCATCTATGTAAAAGAAACGTTAACCAAGAGACACATGCTTGAGACTGTGTCATTCCAACATTTCAGAAAATACTGGAATGAACTTCAAACATTTATTCAAAGCTGATCCTGTAATCCAACTCTACCTTGAAGAAGGTAAAGAACAAGCAGCCAGAAAAAGATGACCCTTGATGTCACTTGTAGCCACCACCTGTAGAAGAACGGAAAGAAAACAACTCTCACGATTCCTTTGCGGGTCAGAGATGTCCAAGGACTTTCAGGTTTTGCTTTAGCAAAAGCAGATCCTTTAAAAAAAGAAAAGAAATTTCAATATATTTCATTGTTATGGCTAATAATAACTTTACTTGTTCAATAGCAGGGTAGTTAAGACAGTTGTTTAAAGGAGCAATTATTAAACGTAATTATTTGAATAAATCTTGTACTTCTATCATTTCATTATCTCCTCAATCCAAAATTTGCATAAATTCTTGGTGCCCTCTCAACTGCCATTATCAGGAAGTTCTACAAAACATTGCCATTTTTTACCATGTCAAAATTATTTTAAAATAAATTATTAAAATTTATTCTGTTTCACTGAGGTATGAGAAACTTGATATGAGGCAACAGGAAGTCATGAGAACTCCACATGCCTGTGCAGGCACAGCAGAGCCTTTTCCTGATACAGTAAAGGGATATAAAACATCAACGTCTGTAAGTTGCTCTAGCCACATCATTCAGGAAAATGGAATGAAGTTGACGAGTATAGCAGAGCATCTGTCCAACTGAGGACTATCCCCAGGAGCAAGGAAGCAACCCAAAGAATAATTCATCTTTGTCTCTCCTTCTATACCATTTTTCCTCTCACTCATTCAAATGTCCTTTCTCTCTCATATCCTTCCATTTCTTTTTCTTCCTTCAAATTCCCACTTCTCTGGCAGCTAGAAACTGCGTAACATTTACTTAATGGGGGTGTGACTTAATTATGCCAAGGTTACTGCTTGGAAAGGGCAACTACTGCGTGCTGCTACACCATCTCCACCTTGTTTACGAGCAGAACTGGCATTAGTGAGCTCTGTGCTGGCACAGGTAAAACACTGCCAGGACTGGAACTACTTTAATGCCAGCTTAGACATATATACAGAGGAGTCATTTAAACGCTATTCATGTATATCACTATATTGACGTGCTCTACTGTTGTTCCTTAACTCCTATAAACATTGAGTTTTCAGTTGTTTCTTTAAAGTTCAAATGTTACTTGATTTTCTTTCTTTCTCTCACATTCCCATTTTGAAAAAGTTGTATTGTTAGGTGATGTGATAAAAGCTCATCTGCACACCCGCGGAGTAGCTCAAACAGACAACGGCAGGAGGGGGAGCCCAAATAATACCTTGCCTGGGTTCTTCTGGGGCCATGAGGCCACAGAATGCCCATCTCCACAAGCCCAGAGCAGGACAGAGGCACAAGGGCAGGCGGGAATCCAAATCAAGAAAGGAACACCTTGACCAGCCCCTCCCAGGGCTGTCCCAGCAGAACCATCAGCCACCTTGTCCAGGTGTGAAACCGGCACCATGAGCCACTGGGAGCAGCTCTCCTGATCACCTTTCAGACGAAAGGGGGTTGCTGCCCAGGGTGTGGGACTCATTACGGGATGCAGGGGAAAAGGAGCTCAGATTGCACAGGACTTACTACAGGATTTTTAGGGAAGAACCCAAGGGTGGGAAAAAGGAGGCGTCTAGGTGATTTGTGGAGGAACAAGCATGGGGAAATTGAGGGGTAAGGGGATAAAAGAGACCGGTCACGTGTAAATAGCTGTGGCTCAGTACTCTGCTTGTCATAGAATCACAGAATTGTCTAGGTTGGAAGGGTTCTTTCAGATCATCTAGTCCAACCATCACCTAACAATGCCAAAACCATCACTAAACCATGTCACTAAGCACATTGTCTACTCATCTTTTAAATACCTCCAGGAATAGCAATTCCACCACTTCCCTGGGCAGCCTGTTCCAACCCTTGATAACCCTTTCAGTGTAGAAATTTCTCCTAATATCCAGTCTGAACCCCCCCTGCTGCAACTTGAGGCCATTTCCTCTCATCCTATCGCCTGTGACTTGGGAGAAGAGACCAACCCCCACCTCTCTGCAACCTCCTTTCAGGAGTTGTAGAGATCGATAAGGTCTCCCCTCAGCCTCCTTTTCTCCAGGCTGAACAACTCCAGTTCCCTCACCTGCTCCTCGTAAGACTTGTGCTCTAGACCGTCTGGCTGGGCCACACGTAGTCTGCATGACCAGCGTAGCCTGTACTATCTTCTTATTAAATTCCTCTAACTCTCTCCTGGGCGGAGGGTGGTCTATTCATGCATACGGGGGGGCTGAGTGCCAGCACCGGGTGTCAGACGTCACAGCATGAGCTGGGGGGGCCATACATCCACGGTGCCAGCAGGCTGAGGGAGTGCGGGTGTTCCAGTGCTGGGGAAGACCAAGGCAGAAGCGGCTTGGGAGCAAGAGGGTGAGAGGGTCCCTAAGGGCCAGCTCTGGGTGTGAGGGTACCTGTGAGTCTCTAAGGGCAAGAGCACAGCAGGATCTTCGGTTAATTCCAGTCTGAATGCAAAGAGCACTACCTGGAATGGATTCAGGAGACTGTGCTGGCTGCTGGGCTCATGGGAAAAAAAAAGCTAAATAGTATTTTCCCTAGTCTGCATGAGATAAAAAGACAAAAATAAATTAAGACTAAATAAAGACTTTTAAAAAGTCTCATATCATCTGACCTTCTGTTGCCATTTTATTGTTTAAAACAGGCAAGAAATACTCAAGGCAAGAAATATTCAAGGAAATTTTTGCTCTCCAGAAATTTCAACATAATCTTTCCCCTAGATGTCAGAAGATTTGGAAGAAGTCTGAATGCATGGCAATAGGAGATTTCTGAACTAGTAACTCCAAAACTTTGAGCAATGACAATCAACGTGGGTTTTTTTATAAAATCTAAATCTATATAACAAAATTTAAATCAAGTTTTTATGCCTTCAGTTTAATCTAGAGGTCATCTGTTAACAGTATTTCCTATCCATCTTCTTTAGAGCAGAGTTACGTAAGGTTGGTTGGGTTTTTGTTGTTTGGGTTTTTTTTAAATATTTACAAATACACTTTTGTTACAAGACACAGGATGGCAGTTATTTTTATACTGAGAAATTCAATTTTTCCTAGCTCAGGACCTACCTCTCACAAGATCAACATCTATGAGGTCTGGTTTCACATGTCCTGTTTTCTTTGGTTTATTTCTCAAACCCTGCAATAGGCAAATACTATCAAAATACATTCATGCAGATGACAGACAATACAAAAGAAAAACACATCGATGTGGTCAGTAATTGTATTTAACGTATACTGCTATTGAAAATTCAGACAAATGTCAACTTCATAGATTTAAAGCACTGTAAAAAAAAAATAAACATTCCAAGGAACAAGGCACAATAAATGCCTTTTACACACTTTACAAGCTAAACAAAACCCAACCAATTACTGACCCATTGGGTAATTTTTCAAACATAGTTAAGCGCTGAGCACTCATGTCCCATGGCTTGGGGTTATGCAGACAACGTATGCACACACTTGCAAGAATTAGTACCACATTTATATTAGGTTTTCAGAACTTTTACAACAAATTACTTTTCTGAATCTCTTGTGTTCTTAGAGGTGTAATTAAACTTCACAAAACGCTTACATTGCAACTCCTTATTTCCAAACCTAGATAACAAATCATGTTGTAATGCCAGAGCCACTGATCAGCAAGTTCCACTGTCAAAAATCCAAATTCCAGAAAAGTATTGACTTCTTCTTAATAGTGAACATAGATTAGCATACTAAAAAGAGGGGAAAAAAACCCACACAATAGGAAAACAGCAGGAAAAAAAATTAAGCTTATTTTGTCTTTTAGAAACAGCATCTTCCTTTGCTGAAGAGCCAAACTATCTTGCAAAACTTTCAGGTTTGTTTTTAATGCTAAAATGGGATGCTGTACTCTCAGGCCTCAGAGATATCTGTGAGTTTATTCTGATGCCTTTAGATTAGGCTCTTGGTCACATTAGCCAATAGTGATTTGACAGAGTACAATTCATACAGAGTAAAATACAGTATTTCAAAAAATAGTTTGGGTACAAATGCAATTATGAGGGAAGTGGTTTAACAGTTTTCATTCCAAAAGCAGGTAATTTCACTGGTGAACTGTAGATTTCCACCATTGTCATATTTCATCCATGTGTAAAAACATTTATTACTTAAATGCAAACATTAAACTCAGATGAAAGCATAAAAATGAAATTATTATCAATGGGAGAAAGATCAGTGAAATCTGGTAATGTTAATCTTCATAAGAACAATATCAAGAAAATTGTTCAAATAGGTAGAGTGCAGCTCAAAATATTTCTCACATCTAAATTCAACTGGATTTATTTTTCATACTGAAATAAAAATAATAATTTAAAAAAAATCAAACAGTTCACAATGAACTAGAGTGATCACCTGATGTGTCTATTAGAAGAGAGCTTGCTTTAAACAAAGCAAAACTAATACATAGAACTGAAACATGGATAGGACAAAATGTGCTCCGAGGATGACAAATACAAAAAAACCACTTGTATTGTAGACTAAAGCACTGCAAAGAGCTTAAAGTGCAAGATTTTTACAGTAGAACTTAAAACTGCAGAAATTTTATGTGGAATGAGAAAACAAGCCCATAATTAGAATTGGAAATTCTTATAATTCTAGAACCAGCTACAGATTTTTGTGAAAACTTACATAAGTGAGCCATTTCATGAAAAATGTAAAGCTTAAAAATAAAATGCTGAATGATATAATAATTTTCAAACTTATCACTGCGTATGGGCCTCAAGATCTTTCTTGAAAGTCTAAATAAAGATGTATGTGCCTCTTAGAAGAAATAACCCCCTGGAAATGCATGCACAGTCCTAGAACAATTTTATCAGCGTGGCTAAAATTATGTTTTCATTTTAAAAAAAGAATTCTGCAAAACATAAGTCAACAGTATAACTTGATGCATCTTTCACAGGAAAAGAAGTGGTGACACATTCTTTACAAATTCCACCAGTCAAATCTCAAATGCTTTCAGTGTCCATGGACTACACTGAATTGGTTCTTCTACTTTTTGCCACACGCAGTGAAAAAATTCCAGTTATTAAGATGCAATTTCTCCACTCTCTTAATGCCTCACAAATATCTGTAATATATGTGGAAAACAGCAGTGTTCCAAAATAAAGTTAATTTAGTTTGGAAAAAAAATATTCATACTGTTCCATACTGTTCGGGTCCATCCAGTTAGTTAATATAATTTCTATTCAGCACCAAACACATTTCAGCTAACTCAAGAGTAAAAATAAAGTTTAAATAAAAATTCTTAAAACCAGTTCCTATTATTGTAAAATTTTTTTGCACAAATTTTAAAATTAATCTTAATAGATTCCATTATAGCTCTAACTAAACTATATATTTATAGTATCAGACACAGATTTTCTACTAAAAAATAATAATTTTTTTAGATTTTTAGTAAAGTTCATTTATAAACAGTACTGTAGTAGCTTTGAGATCAATGGGCTAACCTGCAATTCTTGAACTCAGTAGTCTGTTACAGTGTTATCATTATTACACTAAACTCAGTCATCACAAACTCATATAGACACCATCATTAATTTGTTAGTTATTGGACTCCTGAGACAAATGAGATGCATTTCGAATAAGCACCAAGCATTATTTGCAGTTTGAATAATGTCCTATTATATAGTAGTTACAAGAATTTCTGTCATAATGGCGATTGGTTTTCATGGTTGTGGAAAGGACCCTGAGAACAAGTAACAGGGGAGGGTCTCAGTTTGAAATCAGTTGTAGTGATTGTCAAGGACATTTCTGAAAGCTTTCTCTCTGCACACTTCAGACACACAAGGCACAGTTTTCCTGCAATAGACTCCTGCTTGAATTAATAGCACTTATCCCGGCTGTAGCTGGTGCTGAGCCCAGAATCCTTCCCCCTTTAATATCCACCAGGCACCTCCCAGAAACCCAAGGTGCCTGGCACATCCCCAGCTGCCCAGCTCGCCTCCAAGCAGCTGAATCAATGTGCATTTTGCTAACGTTAAGAATTAGCAATACCTTAAAATTCATGCAGTAATAGCATATTTCTTGTGTGCAGTATTTGAAGAAAAAAAGGTTAATTGCAAGAAAATGTTAATTAAATTAACTCTAACATCATGGAGTATGACATAATATACAATCCATAAAACTCTTACATATAGGATTGATTTCTTTTTCTCCAAAACAATTTAGCAATGTGGCAGACATTGATGGCACTGTTAGTTAAACCAAAATGCAAAGAACGCTGTTAAACTGCTTGTTCAGGGAAACAAAGCCTGAAGTACTTACCAGTCTAATAAACTGTACAAAACAATGACAGCATCATAAAGGAGGAAAAGTAAACTGCAGGTATAAGGTAACTAACTGAAAGTAAAGAGAGCTCAGATAACTGACATTAGAATTCATCACAAAGAAAAGTGAAAGACAGAGGCACTAAAACAACTAAGCCCTGGCTTAAGATAACTGAAAAGAAAAAAAAATGCACTGAGATACAGAAAGATGCAGCGCTTTAAATGCTGCAGAGTTATTACTTATGTAAAATAATTAGAGCATAATATGCCGGTTACATTTGGTTACACTCCAGAAGTCTGGTTTTACTTTACCAGTATTAAATATCACCACATACATTGTAAATTACTTCAGCATACACAACCACAGACAGCACTGCTGATAACTGGCCAAAAAATGTAAATGTTGAAATGCTATGATATTATTACCTTTATTTCTCTTTGCTCTACTGATTTTTCCCATATTTGTTGATCATATGCCCCAATCTAAAAAGAAAACACAGAAAAAAATCTAATTAGGTTTTAAAAGACATCAATCAAACAAAATCAATCTTCAATAAGACAGCAGATTATTTCCTTGGGGACACTCATTTACAAAGAAACCTTTATCTTCTCCGGCCCATCTTGGCTGGCTCTGGCTGACCTGTGAGTGAGCTGTGATGGAGGGGAGAGGCGCGCAGACGGCCGCAGCCCCATGGCACGGCTTGTGCAAGCCAGAGGACCGGGAGCACCAGGCTGCCTCCCACCCCAGGTCGGCATTCCAGGCTTCGTACTGAAAGAGAGCAGACCTACAGTAGCTCCAGTCCTTCAGTCAACTTCAGAGAAAATACCACGCACATCTACTTGAGCCCATTCCTTCAGTTAATTTATTCATTATCCATCTCTATCTCATCTCCCTCTATATTTCCTGTTCCATTCCATTGGCTTTTACAGCTACACTGCCTTTATCTCCTAAGATCACAAGCAACAAAATATATGGTCAGGCTGGCAATCAACTAGATTACAGGCCAGGGAAAACTCAAAAGAATATCAGGAAAAGGCACTCTTCCCGCTGAAGCACCAATGAAATAATGTTCCTAGTAGACCTAAGTCCCAGTCCTCATTAAGCTGCTAGTTTATTTATTCATTAAACTCTTCTCAAGATGTTAGTTTTGTCTAAATGTGAACAAGTTTTAAAAGGAATTGTTTTCTCCTGGGCTCTAATCTCACCACAGCATTGTAGAAAACTTTATGCGTTTATAAGAACAGAATCACAGAAAGACTAAAAGCTTGATCCTGCAAGCACTTATTAAAATCCTAGTGCTAAGACCAGTTTTGATGAGTTATGTCATTTTAAATAACCACTAATATAGGTGGCTATAGTTCATTTAAGAAATTACTGTGCACTTGCTTATAGGTGAAAGCCACTGTATGACTGTCAGATATTTTGAAGAAGGGCAACCTTAAACTTCAGGAAATTCACATGTAAGACAGTGACAAGAACACGTCAAAAAAAAATTCAGAAAAAAAAAGTCAATATATGAGGCAAGATATCCAAATTTTTTAAGAACTTTTCAAAGACCACCAGGTCACTTTGAACTCTGCACAAACAGTATTTCTAGAAAATATTCAGTAATGATGTCTTTTACTATGTCGATTTTAAAGCCTTTCCATCCCAGCAGTTCTGCCTAGACATTCACACGCATGGTCACACGCACTACTAGATATCTGGAGTTTGACTCATATCACAAAGTCTGAGGAGTTAAGCACAACATCACTGTTAGGTCACGAGGGACGGACAGACACGCTTCCCCAGACTGAAAGTCCCTTTACGGGCTGTGCCGGGAGCTGATACAAGCAGCTTAGTGCAGACACCTGGCAGAGAGGCAAGAGGAACCCCCGTCATCTGAGCGACCCTGCTTAAATTCAGTCTTGCTGTAAGAGTGTGACTTCTCATTCCGCTTCACAAACTGCAACAGACATAAAAGGCCCAAGCATGAGCCCATACACCTTAAACCAGAAAACATCCTTCTGATTTGTCTTTTACTGTTTCAGTCTTCAGTGTTAAATTAGACGACGTTATTGAAAAAAAGGATCTTTTGACCAAGGATCCAACATAAATGCAAAAAGATATTCAGGGAAGAGGCATCTCCTGTGCCTCTAAACATGACCCATCAGGAGAGAAAAAAAGAAAAGAAAAAAATTAATTCTAATTTATGCAGTAAAGTCCAAAGCATATTTAAAATTGAAAGGGAGAACAGTGAATTGAATTACTGAATTACCTATTCTCAAATTTAAATAATAATTCCCAATCAAAAGAGCTGAGCACCCAAACACTTTCTGGAGTTTGCTACCTTAAAACTCTGGGGTAAAAAAGAAAAAAAAATAGCTTTTTGGTAATAATAATAAATACTTTGCACCTCTCATTTGGAAAAAAAAGACGTAGGCTGTGGAAAATACTTAGGGAGTCAGGCACTGTACTGGACAGAATTAAGCACTTGCTACAATTAAAGTAATTAAACCAAAGGAAGTGTAAGAGCTAACTCCACATGGCTAACAGCCAGCAATTAAAAAGTCAGTATCTTGAATAACCACTCCACCCAGACATTTATATCTAATTGTTCTGACTTTTTCTCTAAATACTTTTTAAACGAAATTTCAGGCCTTCCTGTTTTTCATGAAAGTTATTGAGAAGTGAGGTTTTTATGCTCCGTAATATTGTGTTCTCCCGTCCTCACTTTCAAGAAAGATTTCTTTCAACAAAGAGAGAAAAGGGGATGCAAGTCTGTCCCCCTCGATTATGCAAGAAACAAATGCGGAAGGAAGCCTTTGTGCCAATAAAGCTGTCAAGCAAACCCTGTATTCCTAATTCCATTCATAGCTGAAACTGCTGGAGAGTTGAAAGAGTCTTTAAAAGAGAGTTCTTCTCTTAGACAAATAACGGAGTGCTTGTTAAAGGAATTCTGGGGAAACACAGATCCCAGAAGACATCTGAGGCAAGGAAGTCGACTGATTTAAAATTTAACAGATATATTTTCCTACAGCCATTTCTTCTCCCTCAAGGCTAAGGAGCAGCTGCTTTTTCCACAAAAAGACAAGAAGGGATTTTGCCGTTCACATTTTTCTTTTAAGATTGCCCCATAAGGCAATTCTTCCAGCAGGAGGTAAAATGAGAGAGCCAAAACAACTTTACGGGAGGTGGTCTTTTACAGCTGTTTTATTAGACTAGTGGATCTGGCCAATCACCTCTGGTAACTTTAATTATTAAAGTTTGAGCACAGGGCTATTAAGTAAAAGCATACTGCTGCAAACTGAAAAGAGTTAAAGGGATAATTACAGACAGCAAGTATCATTACAGTCTCTCACTTTTTTTTTTCTTTTTTATTTTTTAATCTACCTAATTTCACCTCTTTGTGTTTTAAGAAAGTTTTAGAAGCATGTTAGGGAGCAGGTGTACATGCTCAGAGCCATGAAATTTAGACCTGATACTCAATTTCCCTTCTCTTCATCTGCATAAGCTTCCATGCTTCTCTTGCAAGTGTATCAGAAAGGGACACATGAAAACAAAGGCATCATTACAAAGCAGCACGCTGGCACAGTTCACTTCTCACATTAAACAAAAATAGGTAGAAATAGTGTTAATGAAACAAGGCAAGTGAAAAAACCCAGACATTAATTTTTTTTCTTCTCTACCTTATGTCAGGAAAACAGGAAAACACACTTACAGTTTGTGAAACTTACTTTGCAGAATTCATTGAAAAGTGTTCTTCATTTACGACAAGCAAATTTAGAATATGTAATGATTACCAGAGGTGCTAGACACCTGTATGAATTAAATTCAAGAACGTAATTCCTGAATGAATTCAAGAATGTAAGTTAATACTAGCAAACCTTCCTAGTTTTAAATTATTGAGAGCACCAGTCAATTCCATCTTCAAAGAGTTTTGATTTACAAGTATTTGCATCTAAATTATG
>KZ508894.1:3060-23725 GCA_002844005.1 Limosa lapponica baueri | reverse complement strand
ACAGTAAGTAATGCTTTTAAGAACTGTCCGAGAATTAGTGCAAGACTGTGTGTTTAGTATCTTGTCACTGGTATTTTCAGTCCATCAGCCCAGTCTACAACTGGCAATAGACTTTTTTAGCAAACTATACAATATACAATATCCCAATTTTAATCTGATTTATCACAGAAATTTATTCTACTTTAATTTATAAAATATCTAATCGAAGGGGCACTGAAATTTGTATTCACAGCATTTACCTATTAAGATTTGGCAGAAAATAAACTAACAAAAAATCTCCCATGATCT
This sequence comes from Limosa lapponica baueri, assembly GCA_002844005.1. Lineage (NCBI taxonomy): Eukaryota > Metazoa > Chordata > Aves > Charadriiformes > Scolopacidae > Limosa > Limosa lapponica. The sequence goes on along the minus strand of KZ508894.1, from coordinate 23,437 downwards.
TTTTAAAATTATTTGTTAATTCAAGTTAGATAATGAGCCTATCATTTTTAAATGTAACTTCCATCAACAAAGCATCGACAGCAACACAACCCTGTTGTGGGAAACTTGTTAGTAATGTGTTAGATATAAACAACTGTGGTATAATCTACCTGTAGCAGAACTAGATAAAGTAGCAGATGTTATTTTATACACATTTAGTTTAAATCACGCATCCCAATCTTCCTCAATGCCAAGATTCTGTCCAGCCTATCCAAACTAGTTACCTCTAAAACATTCAGTTTTCAAAGCACCGTGCCTCAATAAAGACTGAGTAAAGATGATGAAAGGAATTATGTTCCTTTATCTATTTTTAGAAGTAACAACTATTCTTCAAGCAGCTATTAAATTTTTCAGCATAATAAGGAATTACATGCAATGACTAAAAACTCTACCAGTCTTCTTTCACAATGGAAAAGTGGGGGCTTAGCACCCTAAATTAACTAAGCATAAGAAAATTTCAAGTAGGTTTTCAAGGAAAAAAAAAGTTTTCTCACAAGTAATTAATCGTCAAAAAATTATTAACTTGTATGTGACTTTGGATGGGATATTAAGCTATACAAATACACGTTTGACAAAACTAAACTAAACTCACCTGATAAAGCTAGCTCTTTACTGAAAGATTAAATAAATTTATGAGGAGTCTGCACTTAAAGAGTTTTCGGTTTTTAAGAGATATGTGCAACTCTTGAAATTACCTAAACTAATTGCACTTATTCCTTCCCAACCAAGTACCTCAGAGAGCATTTGATCACATTTCCTTATATATCTAAAATTTGTTTGGCACCTGTGCAGCTTGGTTTTATAAACAGCAATTTTCCCAAGTAAAAAGTTAAGCTGCTGAAAATACAGCTAATTTTTAATTCAAATAAAGCCCAGTGCAAAGGGTTTCTGCACTGCATAAAATTTCTTCCCAGTGTCTTTCTCATAACAAGCCATATGTGCATCAAGATTGAATTTGAGCTTTGTGAATGACACTGATATTCACTTTAAGCTAATGTAGTGATGGTATCAACCTGTAGCCCAATACTCACAAGGCCTTCTGATTCTAATGGAATCGATCAATATTTCAGGAGACATTTATAATTTATGACCAAGCAGACTAGCAAAGATTATAATCCTGAGAATACATAGCATTTCCTGCTAGATCTTAAAACTTTAATGTTTATCAATAATGAAACCTGCATGCTAAGCTTTGCTCTTTAAAACCTCTAAACACTTTTACAAGCAACATCACAATAGTATTACAAATCCAAAAGATACAAGATACAGAGCTTGGTAAATAAAAAAGAAAGTTGCTTCCTTGGAGTGTTTACCAAGGAAATTAAGATTTTAACACTTTATTAAAATATTTTGTGTTAAATTATTAGCTAATATGCTTTATTAACTTTTACAGTCCAACATTCTTCAAAAAACTGCATGATTTTATGCATCAATTTTAATATTGATATCTATATGTATTTCCTATACATGTAATATTACTCATTTAAAAATATCTTTTAAAATTATTCATGTTTAGTTTATGTGTAAGTATACAGTTTCAGATATTAGACAAATCAATTCTCATTCCCTCAAAACTCAGGATTGTTAAAAGTTATTTTAAACCCCATTTTATTTTTTATGTGAACTGATTCCCATTGCAGCAAAGGCAATAATCTAGTAGCTCAGCAGTATAATTACCTCTGTTGGAGTAGATTTCTACTGTAAGGATGATTATTTTTTTTTACAGGATGTTTTTCATTTTCAAGGGAAGTGGGGTTTTTCTAAATTTTGTTTATGGTGGATATGTGGACCAGACAAGCTAAGCTAAGACAAACTCAGCTAATAAACCACAGGGAGAAATCACTATATAATAGTTGTACGCTGTCTGCTAATAGTGAAGAGTTTAGTAACTTTTAGTCAAGTGGAGAAGGACATTGAAGGGATGAAAGTTGTACATCCTGAGGTGCAGAGCTTTGGATTTAGGACTGCTGAATTGTTACCTCTGATTACCAAAAGGTTCTGCGATTCCCCTCCCTTCTCCCTGTTCGGCCCCAGAAGGAGAGCTGAAACTAACTGTTTAGAGTAAAATGAAGCAAATTAGAACTTTAGGAGTTAGTTATTCTAAACTGTTTGAATTGTCAACTAATGACCTGCTTAAATTCTGAAAATAATTGCAATAGCACTGAATTTACAGCCATTTCACTGATCAACAATTTTAACAAAGCTTACTTCAAAGACACTGTTCCTTTCAGAGTACAATACTACATAATTAAACATTTATCAACTATGTATTAATAGTTTTTCTGTATCATTCATTACAGATTAATTCTTTGTCATGTCAGTCAGCCCTACTTATTGCCCTGAGTAACATTTTAGAGATTTTTATCATACCTACTAAAAACATGAAACATCTTTTTTCATTGCACAATTAAACAAAAAGAAAAAAAATATACATAAGAATAGTTAGAAACAATTTGCAGGTTAAATGAAACGAAAGTACAGGAATAACCAACACCTACTCTAAGCCATTTCCTAGTGACACGAACTGGATGCTATAGGTAAATTTAGGTATCATTTCTTTGGCTTAAAGTGGACTATAAAGCAAAACCTACAAAGAAGCACAAACTGAATGAGATTCCATCTCTGTCATTAATGGTAATTAAGCACAGTCCCTTATGATAACGTTTACTCATCTTCAAGTTTCAAACTAAAGTCATCACAGAATCGCACATCTTGGAACCTCTGGGGGTCATCTAACCCAACCTCCTGTGCAAAGCAGGTCCAGTTACAGCAGGTTGCTCAAGGCCTTATCCAGTAGAGATCCAAACATCTCCAAAGATCAGGCATTTCACAGCCTCTCTGGGGTCCTGTCTCAATACTTGGCAAACCTCACATTTAACATTTTTATCCTTATATCTAATCCTGCATTTCAACTTGTATCTATTGCCTCTCATGCAATCCCTGCACACCTCTGAGAAGAGCCTGGCCTCCTCTCCACGGCCTCCAAAGCAGTAGTGGTGGCAGCAGTAAGCTCTCCCCTTTGCCCTCTTTAAAGAATGAACAAACCAAGATCTCTCAGACTCTGTACGTCACATGCTTCAGCCCCACAACAATCTTGGTGGCCCTCCCCTAGGCTTGCCAAGGAATGTCAATGTTATTCTCGTACTGGACAGCCCAAAGCTGGACGCACCACCCTCGGTGCTGTCTCACATGAGCTGAACAGAGGGGGATAATCCCTTCCCTCCACCCACTGGCTACAGGATTGCTAACACAGCCCAGTTACTCTCCAAGTGTTAAGGATTTAAGACCACTGCAACACTCTTTCTTTTTTTTTTTAAACGTTTATGTACTTGCACAAACCAAAACAGCCTCAAAACGTAACTGGGAAAAGAAAACCACTCTGACAGCCTCGATATTCAGTATAATTCCCTGAAGACCACTGAAAACCCAGCAATTTTACCAGCATCGCAACTAGGATTTTAAAACAGCACTGCCCTTACATCCCTGACCGTTTCCACTTCCCAGGGCACACTTTCCTTGTGCCAGCGCATTCATCTGGGTGGCTGAAAGATCAATCAGATCACCCAGGAAGAAAAAAGAAAATAGTAGATTACAGTTTCACAAGACATAACGAAACAATTGAAGAATCAGTATTACAGACAGAGTGATTTAACCTCATCACTCCTCCCTCCCACCCACCCATTAGCTACGTTCAGCTCCTTAAAGATTCACAGTCTTAATTTTAACTGGATTAGTCCCCGACCAAATTCACCAGGTAAGTACAATGAAAGTCTATGGGAAGGCAAATCAGGCACGGGAGGCAAGAGCCAAGCAAAATGCAAGCCTGCTTCATTCAGCCACAACCAATTTTGGAGTCACCTTGTGTACAAGTTCAGAAATGAGTTTTGTCTCACCAAAACAAGGCAATCCCCACTATTTGGTCAGATGACAACTTGAGTACTGCATCCCAGCACTACACAGAACGAAACTCATCTAAATATACCTTTTTTCCCCACTGTACTTTCACAAACAGGCAGCTCCAACATTTGTCAAGTTTTGGCACTCAATGGCAGACCTTTTTCAACTGATGCAGTTTCAGCATCCGAAGTTTTAGGTAATACAGCCATACAGCCCAAACATTTGGCAAAACATGGCTTTGGTGCCAGGGTCGCCAATGCATCATGTGAATTCAGTGCCAAGAAGGGAATCAGGTGGTTTCAGGGAATGACATGATTTTCAGGTTTTTTCCTCCTTTATTAACTTGGCAAGTATAATCTCAGACTAATGAGCTGTAAAACACTGAATATTACAGATCTTAAAGCAATGAAATTAGAACTCTAATTTTGTCCTTTAAAGCCATGAGACAGAAAACACCTCATTTGTTTTATTGTGCCCTTTAACAGCAGTACCCAAGGGAGACCCGAAACAGCAGAAAGCTACATTGGCAAAGTTAACTAATAGGCAATCAGGTGCAATATTCGAGTTCAATTCATTAAGTTCCATTCTCCCTTCCCCTACAACCAGCCCCAAGAGAAGGAACAACATAATTCTCTCCTGCAATATTATCAACGAATTTCTATAAAGTTCCCCATTTTAGCAGCAAGGCTTCTGTGAGGACTGAAAAACAGAAAGTTGTTAAGGTAAAGTTACATACAAGTCTGCAAACTGGAAATGAGACCAGAAATAGCACGTCGACTATGAACTGTAAAACTTGAAAGTATTATAAGAAATTAATGCAAAAAGCTTAAGTTACAAGCAATATTTTAGATTATTACCAATTTTATTATTTTTAACATCAGCTACTCTTACTGAGGCAACACACTTCAAGTATGCACAAAGTATCAGTATCAGAAAGGTACACCATAGGATACTGAAATTGTTTAACACAATTGTGTCAGATTTTTTTCAGAGGAAACATTATGGTGGTTTTCTCCATAAAATTCATCAGTTACAAATCTTGTTCAGATTTGTAATTTTCAGTATTTTGGTAAATACACATAATCTTAAGGATATTAACTAGCAAAGTGTATATATATGAATATCAGCCCGGTAGCTGTCTGGGACCAAAGCAATGAACCATTCCCAATGCGGACACCCCTGCCACACCCTTATATTGCAAGAACCAGCGCAGCAGAAAGTGTTGAAAACAAGCCAGACAAAGCCTGTCTGACACACAAATATCTCAGCGTCACACTCCCCAGTGCACCCAGGAACACAGCAGAGGTTTTGCCTTGCAAAACTATTCATACCAGCTGGGAAACACAAGCTATGACTGGAAGCAGTAAAGCTACGTCCATGCAATTTTCTTTCTCAAATAACAAGCTGGTATAATACACTATCTGAAATCCTACAATGCAACGTAAAATTACTAAGAATTGATTATTGTATTTTTCCAAGACAGTAATCAAGAGCTCAAATGCACTAAAAGCAGAGTAAATCTATTGCAACAACAAAAAACAAGTTTACATAATAAAAGGTCTGACCTTTTAAACGATTACGCGCATTACCAAATCATCCTCGCGTGAGGAGTTCAATTTCAGACAATAGTATGACTCATGAGCAAATTTGGTGTTTGGAAAACTTGCCTGAAGTGAGGTTGGAAGAGCTCAATTTCTTAACTCTTTCCATTAAAGAAATATAAAAATGCCTTACTTTTGAGGAACCAACAACCTTTGAAACTCAGTGGAGACATAAAATAAATACATCCAAAAAAAATATCAAAAAATACATTAAAATTGAAGACAAAGAAACACACAGAGCAAGTTATCTGTTTGATAACATCTATAAGAGATGCATATCTCTTATGCATACTCCACCTACTCAAATACATGACTGCAACCCTGGTTCTGTCTTGCCCCAGAAACAATGTTTTACTGCCAGAATGCGCTAAATTTTGATCTCTCCCCTCTTTCAATTTCAATTACTGTTGTGAGGAATCAGCAGATCTAAAAAGCAAGGTAAGTGGGACAACTTTGACAACTTCGAAATAAAAATTTAAAACTGAAAGTAACCACAGAGTTTACCATTTTGCCATCATAAGCAATCACTGAGTCATCTGAAACAATCTGAAAGGACAAAAAAAAGTATCTGGTACCCACTAAGCACTAGCATAGCTCTTCCTGTTCCCCAATTTGATATTTTTGGTGCAAACAACAAATTCATAGGGAAAAAAAGTTCTGTAAGAGATTTAAATAAATAGATAAATAAAATCAAGGACATGGGTGAAAGAGCCTAGATGTTCCCAGGAAAGGATCACACACCACACTACAAAGTTAAAAAAATCCCTTGGGGTTATCAGACTAATCCAGGAGAACCTTCAATAAATAGGACCTAAGCAATAACAATCTAATTAGCCTTAATATTTGCATGAGACACAACATTTCTGCAGTGCAGCTATTTGTCCCAAAATAAGACTCCATTTCCTCATACCGAAAGAAGAAGAGCCTGCTCATTTGGCTGACCCCATGCAGATTGCAATTAAGTTTTGTTCACGCCATGGAAAACATTGGCATCTGGTTTATGCAAGATCTTATCCCTCCTGAGGACAACCCAGTTCTTCATGAAGTAACAGGAGTCACCTCATCACAACTCCTTGCCATAAATACAGCATGCCATTTCTGGCTGAGCAGATCTCTGTAAAAGCCTAAAGAGACTTGCAGCAGAAATATTGTTGTTGCTATGAATGAAATAAATGGAAACGTGTGTGAAATTGCTGGAAAAGACCAACAGAACCAGGGTTAAAAGAATGACCTGTCCTGATAATGAGTACTCCTGTTAGAAGCAGTGTCCTGGGAGAAGTAAAATTGAGGAATGGGTTGTTTATATGAAGACCAGGTGGCCTGTCCTCTCTAAGGTCACAGCACAGTGATTCAGCAGCAGAAGATCCTGCCTTCCTAACATCAGGAGGATGGAAAGTTGGAGCATATCACATATGGCACTCCTTTTCCTATAGGACTGACGGGAAAACAGACATGTATTGGGAAAAAGAAAAAAAAAAAAAAAAGAAAAAAAATAGGAAAACAGATAACAAGCATGAACTTCACTTAAGATTTACTAAGTCTTCAGACTCTTTCTTGCATCAAAGGCCCATTAATATATAAAGCTGAAAACCATAAAAGATCTGTCCCAAGACTAGTTCATCATCACCGATGAGAAAACCTCAGAGACGTGACGAGGATCTGACAGCCAGCGTCTCTCGCATTGCACAAAGGAGGTCCTGGCCAGGCCAAACACGCACACAACTTGGTACTTTTAGGTATTGTCAGTGTGACAGTATGAATTAATGACATTTATGACAGAATGAGTGGAAGCAGGTAAAATCAGCATCACTTTCCCCTTCCATAAGATCCTGCACTGAATTTTGTTACGCTAAATCTTCTACAAGTCATCCTCCAGATTTTTAAAAAATGGGATTGGTCCTGCAATCAAGAAACAGTTCAAAACCACTGTGTAATTCCACTGATACTTTTACAAAAATGCTTTTTGTAAAGCTTGAATAAAAGAAGGGAGAGAGCACACAGTGCAAAACCAAAGGAAAAAATCCTCATTAAATTCGGAATTATTTTCAATTTTTTAATACATAATTGAATGTTGGTTATAAATGAAGTAAGCAAAATTCATTTTGATGCTTTTCCAACTGTACCTTTAATTCACAGTTGTAAAGATCTCAGCAAAACATACCAGTATTGTCTTATTTCTAGAAATTAACTGTTGCTTAGCTAGAAGTCAACCAAAATTTCTGTTTTGAAGACTGTTGCCATCATTGTCCTAAGGACAAGATGCACCCTCTCAGAAAGACAGCCGTAGGCTCAAGGAAAACAAGAACTCATAGAAACTTACCAAATCACTGAGAGCCAAGAAATAAAAAATAATGATCACACTTGTTTATATCTTAGTAAAGAAGCAAATCTCAAAATTTAGCAATTTTTTCAGCTATTTAAAAGCAGTTTAACTAAATAAGCCAAGGGAATATGACGTTAAGGGGATATGATGATCTTAAATTGTCAAAATAATAAATCAGAGACATCAACATTTCTACGTGCAAACATGAATCAAAAGATACGGTATCAGATGATACTGTAACTATGTATCTCCAAATGAAATCTTTTTCTTCTTCCCCCTCCTCTCCCCCAGTTTTTTTTTTCTAATTAACTTGTAAAAAGCCCCAGCCTACCTCTTTTGGGTAGAGATTACACAGTTCCTTGTTACTGATAGAAAATAAGTTTCAATTCTTACTTTCTACTTAAATACAAGGATTCATTTATGTGCTATAGAAACAACATTCTCCAGTTCATTAATTAACATTCTACTGAGAACGACTTTTTTTCCTTTTTTTCCATAGCACAAGTAGTCAAGGGATTGAGGATTTTTCAACATAGAACAAAAGTTATTCAATTTCATTAGACATGGTCACTAAATATTTAGTTTCAAGCTGCTCACTCTCAAACAATGCTAACCAATAATGCAGTAGTACTTCATATTTATTATACTTTACACATAAAATACAATAAGCCAATTTTTTTTTTTTTTAAGGCCACCAAAAGAACAAATAGAAAGCTTACCTTCTTCTGGTACCAAACTATAGCATCAGTTACTTTGGACGCCATTTATTCCACTGAATTCACACAGTCATTTTAGGCTGTTAACAGAAAAAGACAGAACTTTATTTCCACCTCCCTACAAAGGCAAATGTAGGGAATGTAGAAACATTCCCATTACCTGCAAAGCACTGAACAACTATATTTACTTTATACCTTGCCTTGTTACTATTTTAGTAAGAGTTTGGGTTTTCTCCTCTAAGTAAACAAATAATAGAAATCTGCTGCTACAGGACATCAGAAGCCTCAGTTTTCTCCATCCTTCCCAGTAGAACACAGGTGGCACAGAGACAATCTGTTACTGTCTCACAAGAGTTATACCGCATGCAGCTTTTTTTTATTCTTTTTCTGAGAAATTAAGCAAACTATAGTTATTACCACAGCACAGTATTCTGAAGTCCAGGAATAATTGTCTTATAAAATGCAAGATAATTTCATACAGGCTATTAGGTATTTTTTTTGGGGGGGGGGAGGAGGGAAATCACTGCTAGAATTCCACTAACGATAAAATTAATACACTGATGAAAATAGTAGACTAAAACTAAGTCAAAAGGAAAAACAAGAGTGGCATGTTTGTTTTAATGGCAGCAAATAACAATAGCATTAGTTAATCCTTGATATCACTGTCATTAGTTTCAATGTGGGGAAAAAAAAAGCAACCATTCAGCCTACATAAAACATTCCTATCTTGAAAATGAATTTTAAAAGTTTTCTTTCATGTAATCAGTCAGACAGAGTTAGATCAGAAAAAAAGTAAGAATAAAGAAAATAAACATTAAAAGCCTTCAGATTTAGAATTATTGTATTTCTATAAAACTGCAAACATTCTCTCGTACTGGACATTCTGTAAAATCAAAGGAAAGTTTAGGTGAGAACTACAGAATCCTTTCCAGACATTATATTATAATATGCAAGTTCTTTCAGATATGAATGTTATCATTAAAACCAAACTAAAATATTTCACAAATAGATTACTACAGATATTAACAGATTAATAACAGCTAAACTATTTTTGTACCTACATTTCAAACTGTTAAGGCAGGAAACAGCCAGTGGAAGAAGAGAAGGAAGAAGGAATTAAAAAAAAAACAAACACCTGTTAAAATATTTGCCAAAAAATCTGAATACTTTTGTGTTTAATAATCTTTCATCTCACTGATTCCCTCTTTAAAATGTATGTATGTATGTAAACAAATATGCCACACCTAAGCCCAGTTAAAAAAAAAAACACATCAATGGGGCACACAATACTACATGTGACCTTTTAACACTAGTTGGTAAAAGCTTGAGTTTTCAGCTCCACCTAATATTCAGCATTCTTTCTATGTTTACCAAAAAGTTTAAGAATGTTATTTTCAAATAATTGCACGAAGTATTTAACATGCAAGGAAATTCCTACTTTATTCTATAAGACTTTAAATTCCTAACAAATTATGCAAAAGGTTTTGAAAAAGTTAGCATAAGTAGCTTCAAAATATTAAACAAGTTTTCCAAAGGTACTATCTGAATTATTCCAGGATCAAGCATAATTGGTAAAATTCAAGACAAGAATACCTCTAATAAAACATTGCAAACACAGTTTCACAGAATCACAGATGGCTGAGGTTGGAAGGGACCCCTGGAGGTTGCCCCGTCCAACCCCTCTGCTCAAGCAGGGCCACCTACAGCGGGTTGCCCAGGTCTGTGTCCAGACAGCTTTTGAATATCTTCAAGGATGGAGACTCCACAACCTCCCTGGGCAACCTGTGCCAGCACTCAGTCATCCTCACAGTAAGAAAGTGTTTCCTGATGTTCAGATGGAACCTCCTGTGCTTCAGTTTGCGCCTGTTGCCTTTGGTCCTGTCCCTGGGCACCACTAAAAAGAGCCTGGCTCTGTCCTCTTTGCACCCTCCCATCAGGTACTTCTAGACATTGATGAGATTCCCCTGAGCCTTCTCTTCTCCAGACAGAAGAGTCCCAGCTCTCTCAGCCTTCCCTCAGAGGAGAGATGCTCCAGTCCCTTCAACACCTCTGTGGCCCTTCCTTGGACTCTCTCCAGTATGTCCATGTCTCTCTTGTACTGGGAATCCCAGAACTGGACCCAGCATCCCAGGCGTGGCCTCACCAGTGGTGAGGAGGAGGAGGGGTAGTTTAACACCCAAACACCAAACCACCGAACTATGCATCAAGCATTCCTCCAAGAGCGATCAGTCTCAGAAAAAAAACGTGATTAAGGGGTATATTTCTGACAAAAATATCACACATCATAACATTGTCAATACCAACAACAATATTGCACCTTATAGTTCTTCATTAAAAGGAAAAAAGAATTATTATTCTGTAGGTGGTTTTTGTAATGAAAGATTAAAGATGATCTTTGTCTTTAAAACAAAGAGAAAGATAAGACATTTGTTTACAGCATTTGCACAGATAAGAAAGGCAAAGAAAAATACAACGTTCAACAGATAGGACAGAATCTGAAACTGTGCAATAGATTAAAATAAAAGTATCTTTATGAAAAGCCTTAGCATTAGAATAACTTGTGGCACTTCATTATACATTGTTCATCACCAAAAATTTCAGTTTTTAAAAAATAAAAGCAGAGGTTAGATTACCTGATCATAACAGCTGTTTGTATGAAAGTCACAAATACTCCCTCTACAAAGGCCCTATCAACAGTCCCATCTTCCAAGACATTTCTCAGAAAGAAAAGATGATCCTCCAAAAGACTCAGTTCTGCACTGACACCTGTTTATTCAGTCTTCTCTGACTCATGTATGGATGCACTCATATTTGATATAGCACGTTACTTTAAAGACACCGTAGTAGTAAGTTTGGATATGTACCATATACACTATAGTACAAACCTTCAACAACTAAATTGATTTTATACCAGCTCCTGAGGATTTCTAAGAAACATGCCATACATTTTCTTCACAAAGCTTTTTCAAAAAAGATAAACTAAATACCCAAAAGGAACTACACTGAAGAATTCTAACAGTGTAACTACAATATACTTTATACAACTTCAGATAAAATTACAACACAATAGAAAGAAATGTCTCCAGACGAGCTTAGACAGATGTTATCAAATTTCAGAAATATCAGGACACTGACTTTTGGTGCGCGTGAGCAAAAAAACACTGAAATTTTTCCACTGTTGATAATACCATCACATAAGTCACATCAAGTCAGTTAAGGCTGGCAGCTATGACTGTGTCAACATCTGTAATTGCTTCTGACCTAGTTGTTTCTGATAATAGTAGCAGTTTTTCCAAGCAACTATCAGTTATTAAGAATTCACTGGCACAATAAATATAAAAATATTTCTATCACATAAAGCACGGAGCCCAACAGAGACTTTGATATGACTTGGCATATTACATAGACTGGTTACCCTTCCTCCTCACCCATGCAAAGCTTAAAATAGGATTTGCTTTCTTGTTTGAATACCTGTTTATGTGAACTTAAATTTAAAATAATTTTCTACACTGGACTATAGACACAAAGCGACATAAAACCCTTAGCCATACATAACCTCCACACATAACGTGCCCGACATCGCACAGTCACAGCGAAAGCAGTTCCACTGCTCACGGAGGTGCTGATGTAGGAAGAACGCTGTACAGATTTTGATCATGCTTGCACCACTCGCCTTCCCCTCCTCTGTGAACTCATCTTGGAGGATCTTTAACTCCTTCTCATTTCTCTTAAAACAACATCCCCTCTCACATACAACATGAGAGCTGCTTCCTACCATCATAATTACTGGATGAGAAAAAGGTTGGAGAAACTCGTTACTGGCAGTAAAGAACTAACTGTTGACCCTGCACAGAAACCTTTCCCTCAACAGCTACATTAACTTGATCTCTCTCTCTCTGTCTGAGGTCAACGATTTTTCAGGAAATCAACACTAACTTATGAATCTAAGACTTCCAACTGCGTCAAATAAGGCTAAAATTGGACATGCCATTTGAAGGGCAGCAACCTTTTTTTTTTTTGCAGCAGTTCTCCAATTCATTCAAAACCCCTTTGCCTCGAGAAACAACTACAACACAAAACTAGAAACCAAGTATAATGAAGTAGTTTTATTCTAAATTTATTTGATTTCTATCAACAAATCTGTCATTTAGATTACCCATGGTTTTCGTATTTTTAAGAAACTCTCTACATTAAATCCTCCATAGAGTCTATTTTGGTGGTGTTTAAAGCATATTTGCATACACATTTGCATACACAAATGCAAAGATGATGCTTACAAAAGTAAATATGACAAAATCATGGGATGAATGTCTCAAAAGACTTTAACCGAGTTTGGTGTGCTAAGTAAAAATACCTCTACAAGGAAATATCACATGCTTTCTTCAAGAGATATACAACTATTTCTGAGACAGCACTGAGATGAAAGGTGAAAAGGTTCGTTTCGTTACTTCTGGACAGCGTTTTGAGACAGTATAATGAGTTTGATACACTTGGCCTCAAGCTAACTTTTCTGGAGGAGAAACGGATGATAACAACTCAAGGCACTTAAGCTGCAGCCCTGGCTGTGCCTCTGCATCTGCCCCCAGCTCACCGAACCAGAGACCTAGACAGGAAACCAGGTATGGCAACAATTTCAGAACTCTGCATATTCTTTACAAGTTAATATGTTATTCAGCTGACAATTTGTATTGATATTGATCCTGAAGTCAGACTGTACAAGCTGGGCTCTGAGGCACATCAGTACCAAATGGGTAAAGTGAACAAATCAAACCAGCCGATAGACATCCACAAGCAGAAGAGAGCACTAGCCTACACTTCTGCCTTCTCCTCCCATCCCCTCTGGATCTGCCATTTGTTTCATGTTCTGTGTCGAATTCCCGGATCTGGGACAGGGACCAGCTTTTGCACTCAATGGTGGTGGCACAATGTAACTATATAACTGGTGCAGAGTAACTAAAGCAAGGTTAACTTAACTAGTTGGAGACTTAGGAGCAACACAAAAAAATACTCCCAGCTTCAGAGATGAGACAGAACATCCAAATATAAAAGCTTGATCACAAAATGTCTGTGACATTCAAAAGAGCCATTCATTACATTTACATCAAATTCAGTTAATGCTATGAATAACGCAACATTTTTTGATCAAAACTTCATTACTTCCTTAAAACTAAAAACAGATGAATATCTGATTGTGGTGATCCCCATTCAGCAGCAAGCTTTCTTAGTTATTTCTTTTCCATTTCAGAGCATAATCATATTCCATTTTAAGTAAGTACACGCTACACTTTGCAATTAAATGAGCAGCTTTTCAAAAACCACAGAAATCTATATTTAGATATCTTTGGATAGTTAAATGCTCATTCAAGCATTGCAGTACTTATTGTGTAAGATAGGATTAGCTACTACACTACAGATATTTAAATAAATTCAAAGTATATTTAAAAATTTTACTTATATCCAGAGGGTTTTGGCAAAACCAAGTCAGACATAAATACATATATTTCTAAATGACAATGTACAGAAAATAAAATCTATTCTGAACTCTGACAGAAGTTCAGAATAAAACTGCTCCTCATGGTGACAGTGATTTTTAGAAGAATATACATATAAGCAGAGTCAACTAACAAAAGGACATATTAAAAATACAACACAAGCAAGAAAGCATGGGCAAATAGTTGCTTTCCTTGCCTGTAAACACTGTGAATCACTAAGTATTTCAAGGAGCCTGTTTCCTTTGTAACAATCCTAACCTGAATGGTCAGGATACCATCCAGCTGTTGAGTCAAGATTTGAATGCCTTCTCAACACATTATTATCATGGAATGATGAAGTTGGCATCTTCACTAGATATCATTAGGAGTAAAATTGCAGAGCTGTGGCATTTGTCCCAATTTTTTTTTTAAATGCCATCAGTTTTTATTACCTTCAGATGAACTTCTCTTAGCAGCAAATTAACGGCAGTTTTTAAAAAGTTACTGCATAAAGCCATGAGAATACTAGAACTTGGTTATAACTGCTTTCCACAATACAACTATTTTACCATTATGTTAGGTCCTCCATAGCACAGTTTCACAATCACAGACAAAATTTCACTAAGAATCCTGGTATGAAGAGTAAGAAGAAAAAATGAAACAGAACAGTAAAGCCTATGGCCTAAACTACTCATTTTGTAGCAACATTTATATACACAAACTCACTTAAAAGTAAACATTATAACTGCTGATGCCAAGCATAGCTAGAAAATAACTTTAATGAGGAAAAAACACCTTCACTTTCCAGGTTCAACATCAAAATAGAACTTAACATCATCAAATTGCTGACATTATTTGATACTTTAAGGAAATTTTAAATGAGCCCAATAAACAGCTTAGTCATACTAGGCATCCACTGTTGACTGAAAACCTGTTTCTGCCACGACAAAACCAACCAACAGAGGTATAGATGTAACGCAGATACACCACCAAAACTTACCAGGAGTCATCCTTCCGACACCCAAATCCATGGGAGTTCTGCCACTGCCACCAAGAACAGGATTAAACCCTTGAAGCAGTGTTTCAAAAGACACATTCCTTTCATGTGCATTACAAACAAACCATTAAGCCTACATTTCCTTTTTTAAAAGGAACATCAAATACTATATAATGCACTCAGTGTTCTGTTTAAGTACTTTATCTATGCATCGCTGTTCTCAAAAACAGCGTTTCAGAATTGCAGATTGTATACAAGCAAACAGAAACTTGTCACTCCCAGGTTCACACCTTTTAGCGGAAGTTTTATCACGTTCTTTTCAGCTAGCCTTAAGAAAATCTGAAGCAGCCAAAGAGAAGGAAAAGAATAAATAAATTTTTTTAAAAAAAACCAGACACTGCTAACCTAAGGACCCTATCCAGCAGCCTGTATGAAAAGTACTCTTTCTGCCACGCCAGCCACAGCCCCCCCAAGTTGTTGCCTTGCAATCCAAGATCATGATAGTTTGTAAATAAAAAAGAATTAACATACTTGCTTTCCCAAAGGAACAGCAGGATAGTTTGTAAATAGAAAGGAATTAACATACTTGCTTTCCCCAACTAACACAAACAATTCTGCTAAATTTGGATACCAGCATTTATAAGACTGCTCATGAAAGAAAATGAATTTTCAAACTTTGTTCTCACTCTATCTCAAAAAAACCCCCAAAATACCAAAAAACAATCACCCCCCCAAAAAATGGTGAAAAAAACCACTGACTATCCCTAGGTACTCATTTGAGGAGATTTGCTGGTTGTTTAAGGAGTTTATCAGGCCAACAACAGCACCAAAAAAATATGAATCGGACCCCATGCTGGCTGCTGTATATCAAGCCCTGTTCTTTATGAACACAGACATACCAAACATGACATATCACAACACATACAGACATTTGAGTTGGCGGCATATCCATATCTGCCTGTGCCTCCAGTAAGATCTCAGTTACTGAAAAACAGATACTTTTTCAAGCCTCTGTATTTTGCCCACAAACCACGGTATGTGATCCCATTTCTGCCACTGCATATTTATTCTTCCTTATAAGCTCATGTCCTTTATCACTTACCATCCCAAGCAGGAAGCTCTCACAGCTGCAGCTGCGGCACAGAGCGTGCAGTGAGAATCACTTTTCAAATTCTGATGGGAAGTAGGCTCGACTTAACCATCTTCACTTTCACAGTAAAAATGCCAGTATCTGAAGGACAAACTAGCAAGGGAGTACAACAGAAAATAACTGTCTCCCAAGGAATACTTGTTTTGCCAGTGAATTACACAACTGTCTGAAATAGCAGCAAAATGTTGAATATCAGGATTTCTGAGATTTATTTCAGGTTCTGGGAAAAGTACATTGCGTGCAGTTGTTGCAACTGCTGTAGCCATTTCTGGAATCTATGCCCTCAGCCTTAAGGTCTGTGCAAATTTCCTAATTTTGAAGGGACGTGACACAATTTGACAGTTACCTTACTTGTAAAAATAGGGGGGAAGGACTCTGTACTGAGAAGTCCAGGATTCTACACCTCTCATAATTTACTCCTGAGCCTGCTGCAGTGTTTATTAATTAGCAAAAAGCCCCTAATATTGAAATATATTCTACTGTTAAATGAAGTGGGAAAAAATCAAGCCCTTAAAGGGGACTATGATCAAGTTAATTTTGCCTCTTATCTTCTACAAGAGATGTTAGTTTCAAAATTCCCATCAATCCAAATAAAGCAATTGCTGCTAGCAAGCCAAGACATTTCTGAAAATGCTGCATCTATAAAAAAATCAAATAAAACTTGGTCGATCTCAGGTTCTGTTCTTTTTAATTCCTGTTTTTTGTACTGAATACTACACACATACATACATGTCTCATTAAAACATATTTACAATCTTATAATAACAAATCCCTGAAATATTGCATGTAAACATCTCCTCTTAGAACTGTAAAAACTTTATGAAGGAACAGAATTTCTATAAATACTACGTTTTTCATTTATATATACATTCTTCTTAACAAACACTCAAAAAAACCCCGAAACCCAAAGAGAGTGGCCAACGCTCCTTTTCTCCTCTTTGATTCTAAACACACCAGTAATTTTCTGCAACAATAAATCCTTCTCACTGAAAATACTGACTTGGTGTTTAGGAAGACGTGTTTATCTGTCACCAGGCAATGCACAGCGGAGTTGTGGCTGCTTGATGAGTAGAGTCAGGAAGTTGAAAACCACTCCTAAATGACCAAGTTTGCATCATGTTCTACAAATAGTTATCCAGCAAGTTTTTGAAGCAGCTGAGGCATGAAGTAGCTGAGCTGTCAGAAAAAGCTGCAGCCTCTTATAACAGCCACTGCTCTGTAGGAACATGGTAGCAAATGCTGAGCCTGTATTTTTTTTAAGAAGTCTCTGGAGTGATCCAAACAAGGAATTGCAGGGTAACAAGCCTTACATGTGTATCTGGCAAGCTCCTCAAAACAATCATTAAAAATAGAACAGCATTATACCTGAAAGACTATCTGATAGGGTCTAATCAGCAGTTTCTGCAAAGGAAGATCATGTCTTAGTCTATCAGTATTTCTGAACATGTCAAGCTAACTGATAAACAAGAGCAAGTGATAAAACATATGTGGACTTTCAAAGAGCCTCTGGAAGGATGTCAAAGACTTCTAAATAGACTGCTGTTTGAGAAAAGCAAACATTGCCACAGATCAAAAGCCAGACAGAAAATGGAACAAAATTTTGAGGTCAACATTCTTCATTGCAATAGGCTAATTGGATAATAAAGATTAATAGCAGCCTCCAGTCTGAATAAAAAAGCCTATTTATTGCCTGCTCAGGTGCCTAGAAGCTCCTTGAAGCACACACAGCTGGTCTGCCAGGTCTCCCATTCAGTGTCAGTCCAAGTTAAAGAGCACACAAATCCTAGGGAGGCCCATCTGGGACACCTCCCCCCCCCCCCCCCCCTCCCCGGCCCCATTCTCCTTCACATAGAAGCGTCCTACTCCCAAAACTAAACTTGGACTAAGTCTTCCCAGTCTGCTTTCTTTATGTTCCTCTAGGGCTTCCCATACCTGAACACCTTATAATGACAGAGACAGACATTCAGGATCTCATTCAGTACACACACGCCCTTGGTGGCATTTTTTCCAGAGGTTTGACATTAAAGCCACTCAGGATGAACGCACACAAAAATCGTGACTTCCAACTTTCTAAGTACACTAACCATTAGACTTTTATGAGAAAGACAAACACTCATCATGCCACTGCTTCATCAAGCGCTGACAGCTAATGTTAGCTTACAAACAAATAGAGATGCCCCACATTCCTTCTTGTTCCTGGAGCTCTTATGAGGGAACTTTCAGCATTCACTAAAGACGTGTGAGGTCCATGCAGAGCCAATGGAGAAGGTCAGGGTGGCCTAGAAAGCCTTCACAACTGTTTTAACCACTCTAAACCAGTATTAACACAGTCCACACTACTCCTCAGTCACCAGCTTCCATCTCTCTTTTAACTAGCATGGGAGCCCATCGCCCAGGAGATAGCTTCAAGGATCTGACTACCATTACTAAGCAAATGAGCAGTTTTTGCCTGAATCAGGCCCACAGATCTATAGACCACAGAGTAAGATGAGCACTAATGCCATTGCCAGTAGTGAGGCAGCTCTGACTAAAGCCAGCTCGAACACTCTGCAAGCCTCCACCTGCAAACCTTCAAAAAGTACCATTAACAGAGTTAATCTGGACTAATTAAGACTGTTTCCCTCTCCTCCTCCCCCTATTTAAACTAGACTTTTTATAAAGTACTGCCTAAGTTAAGTCCTTAAATGGTGTGAACTGAGCCCTCCCCTACGATTCCAAGCCTCAAGCTTCTGTAAATAGCCCCAGCAGTGCTCACTATATTTATTTTTTATACATCAGAGAAGAAAACTTGAAGTAGTAACATTTCCAGATTACAATTAATCTTACATTAGCAAAGCTTAAGAAGATGGATCAACTTTAACAATGAATAAGCAACATAAACAGAATTTAGTATCAATAATGCAAGTGATATCTATAAGGGGAGGAGTGAACTACATACACCACACAAAGGTTTAAAATCAGGTATCTCAAATTCAGAAAGGAAATTTGGCAGCTCGGTGAGCTCTTCCATTTGATATCCTATGGTCAGGGCAGTACCGAGACACCTGAATAAAAGAGGAATGAGAAGGAAAACACTGCGGTACAGCTCTGTTGATCAGTTGTGCAATCTGACCCGAAATGCTTGTATTTTATTTGAAGAAGAATATTAAAATACAGGAGGAGGGAAAGGTGTTCTGAAAAAGGCTAAAAATTAACTACTTGAAAAACTCTCCTGTTGAGACAGGCGAGTATGAACAGAAAAATAAGGAATTATAAATTAAATGAGACTTTAAAAAGTATACAGAAAATATAGTCAAGAAAACAACAGCTTCCACTAATACTGGGAACTTCATTCATTAACTGAGCTTAGAGGATAGCAAAGCCAAACTTTTAACAGAGAAATATTATATTACAACACTTAATTAGACTGTTAAACTCAGTACCACAGGAAGTCACTGAAGCCAAGATTTTACTCAGACTCTAAAAGAAAGCAGCTATTTAAACACACAATAATAAGAAAAAAAATAAACACACAGCTGAGGGAATCCATGATCCAGGATGCAAGAAAACATCCAAAGAGATAACTGGGCTGTCTTTGGCTATACAAACTCAGCCCCTAACCCAGCCCCAGTACGGCCGGTAGCCAATACCAAGCAAAGCGTATGAGCAGCACGGCAAGCATAGAACAAACTGTCCCTTAAGACAGCTGAACACGAAGAGTGTTTAGCTGCCAGGCTGGCATCTGCCAACCACCTAACCCCCAAAAGCATCTGGCGCTGGCCAACTTCCAAAATGCAAGGCTTGCATGACTTCATATTTGAGGCTATATTGCTTTAATTCCTTCTCCCACTTCGCAATTGTATTTTATTTTTTAAGAACAAGAACTACAAATGTATTTGCAAATAGGAGCTCAATCCAATGCTTGGACTCACTCCAGGAAACCATCTAGTCTCTCTGGAGTACATCTACCAAGACCACCTCAAATGAACAAAGAATTAAATACTGAACACTACATGTCTCACTTAAAGAGTATTCCCAGCAGAAGTGAATTTGGAAAAAATCCCTTTTGCACATTTAAATTAAGAAACAAGAAAATAGCTCTATGAACTCTTCAATATCCTCCCCTCAACTTAAAAAAAAAAAAAAAAAAACAACACACAAACATAAGCTATATTTCCAGACTTCTTGACAGCATAATGGGTAT
>KZ508889.1:11001-22060 GCA_002844005.1 Limosa lapponica baueri | reverse complement strand
GAGCATAAACTCTCTCCTGACCATGCCTCTCCAAAATGTGCTACGAAAAGTTTTGCCAATACACACGTTACCTCTCCAGATTCCTTGGGGTCCCATCCAGTTATCTTTCCCACGTGGATTTTTTGTTTTTCTCTATGCATTTTCTTTGAGGGCATTCCAGAAGTCACCTACGGTCTTCACACTGAGTCTCTTGGCCCTGAGGACACTAATAGCCCTTACTGGCCTTGACCAGCCTCAACTGGTACCTCCACCCATGGTCGCTCCACTGAAGTACCGCCCTGGGCCTTCAGTCCTGGCCCAAGCTGTGCTGCAGTATTGCTCACCCACAACTGTACCTGGTCATGGACCCCATTGATCCTGAGCTCTGGACTGACCTCCCAGATTGACCTTGGATCTGTCTCTTAACTATGGACCTACCCAGCAATCACTGGACTATGCTCCCAGGAGACGTGATCCTGGCCCTGACTTGTGGACTGAGCTGTCGGCCCTGCCTCATCATTGTGAATCTGTGGGGTGATCTGGACTCGTGGTTGAACTTGGCTACCACCTTTGGGTCTGGCCTGCTCACCTTGGTGAGTTCAGAAAATCCAAAATTTGATGACAACATAACTAAAAATAGACTTGGAGAAAATCTTGAGTAATAATGATTTCAGAACTCTGATTATCCCAGTAATCCTGCTGCAAACCAGAAGCACTTTATTCTGCGTTGATGATTTTGCATTAACCCATGAACGCTCAGCTTGATCAGTGCCGTGAATTCTGTTGACTGCTGGAAGATGACTGCTCTACTCTATTTCTGACCTGTGCAGTGCAGTGGTTGATCTGGTGATGTTTCTAAAGAGCATCAATGACCTTCAAAGTCCTTAATATTGGCCAGAGTTGGTCAGCGTTTTGAGAACCAAGCAACTGAAGAAAATCCAGGCTACTCTGAGTGTTCACTTCTAATTTACCTCAGATTTTAGCAGCATAGGAAATAATGACAGCTAACTGCTGACACATTAGCATAGCTCATAAAGCAGCCCCTCCCATCAATGCTCATGTTGTCCCATGGTTGCTCGCGGGTGTGGGATGTCTCCTGTTGGGCACAGGAGCTCTCGCACAGCTTCTGCTTCTGCCACAAGCCACCTCACTGCCTGTCAGACAGGCGAGGTGGATAAATTCCTTGTGTGTGCTGCTGGCATAGCAAAGTGGGGAATTTCTCTCCTTGAGAACTGCTTCCTGTGCCACCACCTTCGTCTTTTCCCCAAGTACCTTTTTTGTGGATGACCTGAGACGCTTAGGGCCAGAGGGGGACTTCCTCCCTACTGCAAAAGCGTTAACGTGGTGCTTTTCATCTTCGCTTCCCGTCTCCTGAACCTCCCCGCCTCTAGATAAACGTTATTACATTCCTCAGCCCTGGTGCTCTCACAGAAGAGGTGGATCCTAACAAGGTAGGATTGTTGCATCTCTAATGAGAAGACATTGAGAGATGCCAGCTTTCAGACTGGACTTTGGAACGCGCACAGTAAATATGCAATGGGCAAAGGCTGCGCCTGAATCTAAGAGACAGCTTTGCCTTGGCAGGGTGGAGCAAGCTAGATGATCTTTAAGGTCCCTTTCAACTCAAACCATTCTATAATTCTAAGAGAACAGAGGACTTTTCTGGCACCAAGCCTTTTTAGGCAAACTTTCAAATGAGAAAACCTTACAATAGCGTCAGTGAAGTCACCACAGCAATTACATTAATCTGGGAATGCAGGTCTGAGATCCTTATGGCAACTTCAAGCCTCCCCTAAGCACGTTGACAATCACCTGATGGTTGCTTAGTTACGTCAGGTTATGTCAATCAATCAGGCAAGAACCAAATAAAGGCAGGTGTCTATTTTATGTAAATTAGCTGTGCTTCTGTTGAAGCCTTAGGCAGGTATGTCTTATTTGAGAGAGGCACAGCTCCCCCTACCCCAGTCACACTGGTTTGTATCTCCATCCATGGTACCCGAATGGGCAGAGAGGGTTAGGAAGGCCAGCATGGCCACCACTCCCCATGGACACCACACCACCACCATGGTACCCGAATGGGCAGAGGGGGTTAGGAAGGCCAGCATGGCCACCACTCCCCATGGACACCACACCACCACCATGGTACCCGAATGGGCAGAGGGGGTTAGGAAGGCCAGCATGGCCACCACTCCCCATGGACACCACACCACCACCATGGTACCCGAATGGGCAGAGGGGGTTAGGAAGGCCAGCATGGCCACCACTCCCCATGGATGGGAAGACACAGATGCTTGGTATCCCCTTTGCATCCAGCTTTTCAGCCATGTGTCTACCCCCAGCGGATGCAAAGCGGGGGGTGTCTCAATTTAGAAACGTAGTTTCTGGACCTTCTCTCAGATCTGCAAGCCTTAGTCCTCTGGGCTGTCCTCCAGAGCTTCCCTCCTTGTCCCTACCTTGAACAAGCCACCCCCAATTCCTGGTTATCCATCCTTGCCAACTTTTCCTTTCCTACTACTCTCCCAGAGCACAAGCTATACTAGCATTAGTAGTATACTAATAGTAACATACTATATTAGTATACTATACTAATAATATAGTATAGTACTAATAGTATACTCATTTTAAGAGAAATGTTTACTGATAATTAAGTAGTTACTATATTCCAAAATAATTATAAATTCTGTTTTTCAAATTAACAACTTCAAGTCTGTTGGTACTCTCTTTTTATTAAGCTGTGTTTATATATCTTTGAACACCGAAACAGCTGCCAGTTCACTGTTCCTGTTGCTAGGTCATGGCTAAGAACAGTCTAATCCATTTTAGGGCTTTAATCTGCGTTCCCCAACACTGCAAATCTTCACGCCAGCCACAAGAGGGAGGACGTGACATGCGGTACACTGAAGACTCCAGTTTACCAAAGAAGTTTCCAGTTTACAGGAAAGTTACACTAGTTTACGTTAAGATTCTATTTTAAATCAGTTTAGTCAAAATCGGTGCAAGAAGTTGGCTGACATTTGTAGTCAAGTTTCAGAATAGCTTTTTTTGGGTTGCCATAAACAGATTCCAAATTGGCATAAACTAAACTAAGAGTCTTTACAGAAGTGTTTATACCAGTTTAACTGCATTGGTTGAAACCTCCATGGAAGATTAACCAGTGGGACTTTTGTGTTTGGATAAACACTAAGCCTGAAATACACTAATTTAGCTTAGAATAGGAATGAAAAAGTCTGGTTTAACTTCAAAAGTAAACTGTGTGCTATATTCCTCATCAGCTTCACAGAAAGTCCCTCTTGAAAAAGAGACTACTTACTGGTAGTTGACTGTTTCTATTTGAATATTTTCCTTTAATTTTTGTTGTTGATTCTGCCTCATACGAACAATCGCTTAACACTGGGGCATTCTGTGAACGCAGCGACACAGCTGAAGACAAGGGAGAAAAGATGTTCTCGCACTTGGATATTTGTAGCGGACCTTCTGTGAGCTCTCTAGAAAAAAAAATACTCAGAATTTGTTATGATGTTGCTGAGGTGTTGCTGGTTTGTTTGTTTTCTAGGATAGAGGGGGGGAATCAATGTTTGGAATGATTAGATTCTGAAAGCTCCGGGTCTGTAGAATACCTTCTGGATACTTTTTCCATCACTTGCTTTCTCTCGGTTAAGATTGCCTCCTTCCTCCCTTCCATGCACTTCCTCCAAGGCTTTGTAATCGACATTGCCCCAAGGAAATGCAGCTGTCATGATGGTCCACAGATCAAAATTCAGCCTTTAATGTAGCTAAGGCTTGATCCATTAACTACTTTGAAGATTATGACCAAAGCCTTAAACTGGCATCTGAAATATGAAACTTCAGCATGAGTTAATGAGGCCCAGGAAAGCTGCAGAGGAGGCAGCTATTGTATCCCGTACGCTGTGATTATAAAGAGAGACAAAAGCCACCAGCGCTGCAGTGGGAGTAATTAGCAGGGCAAAGTAAAGTTTCAGACATTCTGAAGCAAGATGGGTAATTTTAAAAGTGAGAAGGGAAGTTTCAACTACAGCATTAGACAGACATAGAAGCTGGGAAAGTCTGAAGACAAGAGCGACGTGGTCTTGCCCGGATTCAGAAGTCAGGCAGCAGCGTTCGGCACGTTTAGGAGTTCCTCTGAGCAATGCAAAATACAGAGAGAGGTTGCCCTGGAAGGAAAAGGATGGATAGTGGTATTCCTGGATTGCACAGGAGTCACAGGACAGTGGGAGACTAGTGATATAAGTGGCGATAATCCAATTTATACAGCATGGGTCATGTCAGCTGACAGTAAATGGAGGAGGGAAATAATCGAGACTGAGAAGGGATGTAGCAGCGACAACCACATGTTCATATCTGTAAGTTTCTTTTGAGTAGAAAAAGAACTTCAGTACTTGAAACTACCGTTAAAAAAAAAGTTGTACCTATATGTTTACCAGCACTGGAGTGTCAAAGATGGACCTACTGTTTTACAGCGTCTGAGCTAAAGGAGAAACTGAGCAAGAAGGAGCCATCCACAGTATCAATTAAGCAGGATACATTTCAACATCATCATAAAGAGAGATGCTAAGATTAAGGATTGTCCAGAAATAGCCCAATAAGTTTCCACTGAATCAACATTTTCTGATGGAAAGCTGTCCTGGCTGGAAGAGTTTCAGCAAACTGAAATTGTTACGTTAAAAGTACTGGTTATCACTTCTCCATTCTATAAATACCAAGTGCTCATGAGCGCTGGCTTTTCAAGTTTAATATAATTCTAAATATGATTATGCCGTGTGACTCATTGGAACAGACCAAATGACAGAAAATGTAAATGGACAAAGCTTAGAGATTTTGGTGTTAGAATTATTCTACTCAGCATATACTTCATGGAGGCTCTCATTAAAAAAAATACATTCAAATTTTGTTTTCAAATACTTACCACTGCACAGGTAATTCAAACTAAAGTCACCACAACTTGGTTGTACTCTGCATATTCTCCATCTTCTGTTTTACACACCACCAGCTGAATGAATGTATTTCCATCAGAATATTCAAGAGGAGAGCCTAAAAAGCAAAAAAACCAAAATGAGTCAAATTTTATATTTTATATTTTTATTTTATATTTTCAATGGGGTGATATTCATGAACAAACAATCCGCTGACACAGAGAAAATGGTGATAGCCTTGTTCACATAACTAGTTCTAGGTTACCCTTCAGGCTTCCCCACTGAGTCAGGCAGGATTCAAACAAGAATGAATTTGGGATGGCAGGTCATCATCCAACTGATAATGAGCACTGTTTTTGTGATAGGATGAGGACTGGACCTGAGGTCCAAGGAATTTCTTTCTAGTTCTATGCCCTAATTTGGACAATGCTATAGATTAACTCCGTAACTCAGTTGCTGTGAATGAACCAATCCCAGGGGAGTTAGTTCACAGCAGGTTGTTAGTGCCAGAACAATTACATCACATACAGGCACTCTGTAACCTTCTGCTGAGGGGACAGTTCACAAATGACTTCCAAGAAGTGAAGACCAAATTTACAATTAGATGTTAACTGCTTACTGGTAGTACTTTTGTTTTGACCAGGTATTTATTTTGCTTTGTTGTTTCACAGCCAGCAGCTCTGTCAGGCGTGACTCCCTGCAGCTGAACGTGAAATGCAGATCATTTTTTCATAGTGACTTTTTTTCCCCCCTACTTTTTACCCTGGCTGAGGAATAGGTATAAAGGCATAAATCTTTATGGTTGTTTCCCAGGCCTCGTCTCACAGTTCGTTACAAATACACATACTTCGTGTCATGGACTCCACAGTTTAGTGAGAATAACTATGACTGTCTTTGAACAGCATCTATGTCCCTCAAAACAGCTCAGCCAGTTGGACCACGGCAGTGGCTCCTGCATGATACAGTCACATGGGCTCCAAAAACATCTTTATAAAATACAGAGTCCCCTATCTCCATGTGCAGCTGCGCTCGCTAATGAGTTGCAGGGCTTCTCAGCTGCACAAGCCCAGATACAGTCTGTGGTTTAGGGATTGCAAGCAGTTGGCTGCAGAAGATTCCACATGTTCTTTATATCCCTGTAGCTGGAATTTTTTAGTCTAGAGCCATGACATGCCAGCTCCAGCACTCCCGTACTACCAGGGAACATAGCACTGAGACTCTAGTATTAGTTTTGCTTTTTTTTTTTTCAAATGTTCTGAGAAAGATTTAAGCCTTAACGCACCCTTGTGATCCAAAATTTGAGTAATCTGAAAGAGTGGCTTCAGATATTCACCCCTTAACCCTTTTCCTCCACCCGACACTGCCACAACCATTATTAACTTTACATATAGCCATCAGAGGAGATACTTGTTGCTGCTTGTCTGTTTGCTGCAGAAGAGGTTTCCAGATGCCCCCATCCTCCTGTACCTCAGTAGGTATTTGTTTCCAGCTACCTGCAGATATTTTCCAGGAGAATTTGCTGCAGGGCAGCAGGGAAATTATTCTTAACTCTTTCCAGGCCAGTCTGTAATCTAAAAGTGAGCCAGAAACCTTGGATTAGTACAAGAATGTCAGTGTTTTGTTTAGGAGCTCCTGGCAACCAAAATCACATTGTAGGCCCACGGCATCAAACAAGGCTCTTGGCATTCTCAATGTGAAAGAACCCACGGGAAGTTGTCACTTGCTGCAAATCATGAGGAGAGAGGGCAGGATTTAGTCACGCTGGTTCTCTTGTGGAGCTCAACTTGTGGACACTTTAACTAATATTTTCAGATTGCTGCTGATGTGCACAGGAAAGGAAATATGGGAACCATGAGAATACGATGCAAGATCCCAGACTGACTCGTTCTGTCTTTGACAGAAATTAAAGCCTTGTTCAGAATTCCCAAGGGAGAAAAACTTTAAGAGTCTCTTCACCAGAGAAACAGTCAGAGAAATATCTATAAAAATAATCTTGGAAGAGATTTGAGTGTATTGGGTGGTACTGACATATCAGAACAGCATCTTATATCTTTTGTTGGACAAGAAAATAGCAACATTTGTATTTTAGCTTTATTATAGCTTGGCAATTAGCAGAAGGCAATCTATTATTAGCTGTAGAGCCTCATTAAAGTCATCTGCGCTTACACAGATGTATGTTTCTCTTTCTCAGCAACGACCCTCTAAAAAAATCTCAAGTTTATCCATATTGGATCCTTGTGATGGGAAGGTCTTTTTCAGTTACTATTTGTGATTTCTAACGCTTATTCTGAGTATTAGGAGTACCCATTCACTGCTAAGCGCGTTACCATAGGTAGGCTTCAAACCTTTATCAAACAATGAAGAATAACACAAAGCTGTTACCCCCAATCCTGTGTAAATGCAAGTAGGTCGGCGTCCCCAAATGCGTAATTTATCTGTTAAAGATATTTGCTTGTTTTATTACAGCTAAAAGGCAAAGTAAGAAGGAAACTGAAGAGAGCGTGGGTAGCTACCCGTATTACTGTCATTGAGCGTACGCCCCCCAACCTATTTCGGAGAGGCTCCTTCTGTTTTCTGGGGATACCCCATGAGTCACATCTGGCTGCACAGTATTCTCATCCCCCGTACGCTCTATTTTCAGGCTCACGTCACTCATCCTGTTCCAGTAGGGAAAGAATGTTCAACAGAACTGCCATCATACGCCCGGAGTCACTTGGTGGTGGTTGGGACATGCTCTGGCTATTGCTCAGCAGCAGGAGGTTTTGGGTAAGGGGAGCATGATGAGCTCAGCGGGCTTCTTTCATTAGTCCCCACAAGCAATCATCTCCTCCATAATCTTCCTTGCAAAACTCTGGAAAAGCAGTGTTTTCAATGTTTTCCATTGTACTGCTTTGTCACAGTGACGCATACGTAGAATGATTCTTTAAATCCTGATTTAAAACTTAAGAAGCTGGATATCTGGGGCTCTGAGTTTGGCCGTAGGTCAGGCTTCACAGCCAAGGAACTGGAAGTTCTTTCAAGACCAAAGTCCTTAGCCAAAAAATGTTTCCACTAACTAAGGCTAAACTAGTACAGCTTTACAAGTCAGACAGTTTAGTTTTATCTCATTCTGTGCAGCACTGTCCTACACTTGGTGATTGTTTATGATGTTCTACAAAACCATTAGGAACTAGGGGGACAGCAGACTCACTTAGGAGAATGGAGACAACAACTTCAGGGAGCCTGTTGTTTCAGGGTGTCTGTCACTGATTTTTCTGGCTCTCTGTACATTCAGGGAGCGTGGGAAGGACAGAAATACCTTAGACCAGCCAATCCATAAAAAATGGACTCGTAGCAAGACACCAGTTTCACGTGGGGCTGTAAAACCAAGCG
Organism: Limosa lapponica baueri; assembly: GCA_002844005.1. Taxonomy (NCBI): domain Eukaryota; kingdom Metazoa; phylum Chordata; class Aves; order Charadriiformes; family Scolopacidae; genus Limosa; species Limosa lapponica. The sequence goes on along the minus strand of KZ508889.1, from coordinate 13,778 downwards.
ACACAGACCCTCTCTGAACCTGATTCCTGCTGAGTGCAGCACCGTGCGCTGCTCCACGCTCCCACAGAAAGACGGGAACGGCTGTGATGGTAGCGTAGAGACTTCAATAGATTGTTCCAGACTGCTTCCAGCTGGTGGAGATGCTGCCCTTATGTCCCATACCAGGAAAAGAATGCGAGTTCCTTGACCAGCTGGTGCAGACTGGCTCAAGCCTGCACCGCGTGGCTCTGGGCCCCGTGTGCTTGTCCCAAGATGACTGTGATTGTTGTTTCTTTTTTTTTTCCTCAGCTGAAAACGCATGAAATAATAGTTGGCTGTGTTGCAGCCTACCACAGTTGTGTTTTTATAGGATGACGCCATAGAGGTATAGATCTCCTGCCTTTAGGCATCTAAAGACGTAAGAACCACTAGTGTTAGAACAAAGTCAGTATAGTTCATGTCCATCTCTCAAAGTTGAAAATGTCCCCTGGTTTTCTTTCAATTCTAGAAGGAAACCCAGAAGTAAATTAACCTGAGGGGTTCTCAGATGAACCAGCAGTTGAGCCACACGGAATTTGTACATTCACATCACTGAATCTTCAGTGGACTTTAATGGTGTAGGAACGATAATCTGCATATTTGTATCTCAGACTGTTCCCTTGAAGCGTTTCAGCATCTCCCTCTGTAAAGGAGACCCTGTCTTCTGGGAAAGAGCTCAAAGGCGACCAACACAATGCAGGGGCTGGAAGCTTCCTCAGTTTCAGACCTTGGCCGCCTGTGTCCTAGGACACTTCTTAGCCAGCTACAGAACTCCCACTGGCAAGGGGAGCAAAGGGGCTCAAAAGCTGTTAATAAATGAAAACGATTAAAATTTCTAACTCTTGATTTGAGGAGGAACTGCATGGAAGAAACAGCTCCAATAAATACAGTATTTTATAATCCGTAAGTTGAAGCTTTATACACAACCTTAGCAAACTCAGGCAGTAGCCTTTGAAAACATATTGTTAGTGGCCAGTTTAACACCCTTGCTTCTATTGTTTCTAGCTTTAAGAAATACATTCCTCTTGGGTCAAAGCTCTCCATGCTTAGTTCTAGATCAAAGGCCAACTTTCATGTTTGAAAGACCAAGTGAAATGAGTTTTCAGCTGTGAATTACTCAAAAGTGAGAGTAGGAAGGAAAGAGACTTTAATGTCGTGATAAAAAATGTTGCCCTCTGGTTACTAACAATTTCTGATCAACTTCAGCCATCTTTTCAGAAGTCTGTGTGGACGGAGGAGAATGAGCTCTCAGTGCCTCTCAATCGCCCTGACGGTGAAGCTTGCTCTGGGAGACATTCTCATCGGAGATTCTGGTAGCTTTATCGGGGTGGGTGCAAACCTGCTACGAAGAACTGGAGGTTGGGTTTTGCACAGTCAGCACTCCTGCACGAAGCTTATCTGCAGAAAAGAAAATCTGGATAGAGAAACCAAATAGCTCCTTCCTCAAGATGGTGCAAACGCTCTCCCGTCTGAGTTTCTCTCCAGTTGTGTGAAGAAGGTATGGGAGAAATACGAATGCCCCCTAAACCAAACAGGCTGAGCACCCAAAAACGGGTGAGTTTCTAAAGGTCACGTTGCTCCCATGCCGACTTGGCTCTGGCTATGCATTTCCCTTTGCAAGGTAAACCTCAACTGTTACTGTTATTTGCTCTTTGCATATACCATAAAGCATACAGGATATGAAACGCGGAAGATTCAGAGATGCAGGAACACCTCTTAGTTAAAGAGTTTTCCGATATAATACTGAACTGAAGTTAAATTTTCACTTCTGGTGTGGCAGTTGCCCTCAGTACTTTGCAGTGCCTCTTTCAGCAATGAATTACCCTGTGTCTCTTCTGGAGACTTGGCTGAAGACACAGAACTCCTACAAACTGTGCGAGATGCTGGGCCTGAGTCAGCAGCATGCCTTTGGCCGGGCTGAAGAGCAGAAAAATATGCAAAGCAGATCAGCATGTTTTACCATATATATGCAAGAGCCCAGTTACCTTTATATAAGAAGCCTTAGGGGTAGGTGTCATTTGGAATTTAGACCCAGTCTGAAATAGCCAAAACGGTTTAGGCAATATAATGAGTCATGGATAATGACTTTGAAAAAGACCTCATGTAACCACATATGAAGGGCAGAGTCACTCTCCAGTGCTCCAGGTACCTGTGCCTTTAAAGGAGCTGACATTCACTTCACCTCCCTGGTATGCAGTGTCAGATAACCAGTGCTCTGCTGAACAATAGATAGAAAGCTGACAGACTTTCCGAGGAGCAAGCTTAGGTTTACATTAGGCATTTTCCATAAGGTCTTTTGGAAAGATACACCCAGGTCTGAGGAGAGCAAGCAATAATAACCGCGCTTAGCAATGTGGACAGTAAACAGACTGGAGAGCAGGTGACAGGCTCGGCTAAAGTGCATTTCTAATCTTAAAAGCGACTCTAAAAGTGACATTGTGGAGGAAACCGCTTCAGTCTGCCTGTCCTTTGTTCGTTTTATAAACAAGTTTTTCCTTGAACTGCCAAGTCTGCCTGCTCCCCGGGGAGGCTAAAGTCAAGCAGGGCTCCTCCTGACTCATGCTTCATAGACAGCAACTGAAGATGTGTAAGTAAAACTCATTTAACCCTACCTGTGATGGAAACCACTGGCTCAGCGGTACTTTCCTTACTAGAAAGTAAGCAGCACGGCTGAACACACTGCGGCTGTTTCCTGGGTGCCCTTCATCTGTTGGCAGAACTTCGGGAGTGGACTGAGGTGACTTAGCTGAAATCCTGCG
>KZ508888.1:13457-37979 GCA_002844005.1 Limosa lapponica baueri | reverse complement strand
CTTTTCTTTTCTTTTCTTTTCTTTTCTTTTCTTTTCTTTTCTTTTCTTTTCTTTTCTTTTCTTTTCTTTTCTTCTCTTCTCTTCTCTTCTCTTCTCTTCTCTTCTCTTCTCTTCTCTTCTCTTCTCTTTTCTAATCTAATATAGAAAATGAGCAAAGATTTTAGCAATTGGCTTCTTATTTTAATACATGATTCTGGTCTACAACACTGTCTATTTCACAGTTTCTGTTGACTTCAGTTTATCAAGGGCATTCTGGTACCCTTATATGGAAAATAATTCATGGTGCCCTTAAACGGAAATCAATAGGACAATCCAATAAACACAAACATCAAAAGGTACACCTTTGTTTCTGACTCAGTCATGAAAGATGAAATTAAACTTGCACTGAGAAGAACAAGGACACAGCCTTTCTTGGCACCAATAATTACAATCTGGGATGGCCCCAAAAATCCTTTCTTTATTTTGAACCAGTCTGACAAACAGTGCAAGTAACAGAACTGGAAAAGACAGAGCGCTTGGCAAAAGCCTGAAAAATGGCAAAACCATTGAAACTGCAGGTTGTTATAAAACATGCAAGGAAGAAATACTCCCCCAAGCAGGACATGTCAGTTGCATGGGCATGGCTTAGAAAAACAGTTACTTAAAGACTATGACTTATGAACCTCTGAGATGGAGGCAGAATAAGTGCCATAGGGGTGTAGTGCAGATGAGAAATGAATTAAGCACAAATGAGGAGGAGAGAACTGGAAGAGTCAAGGAAAGTTTCCGAGGTGCAAGACGACATGCCCTAGGAAGACATGGAAAGTTGGGATGAAAAGAAATTTTCCCTGCAGGCACAGACCTTGTCTATTACATTTTACAGTATTTCAGGAATTAGGGTAGAGGACAATGATTTAGTAGCTTGAAAAAATCCTTCTTTTCAATAAGAAGAGGCTATGCCTATACCTATTTCTATATTTATCCTACAATTGCTAGCACACTGATGCTTATACCCCTATGCATCTATAGAGGTGTATATATGGAAGTAAATGATTGCATTGTGCTTTTGTATTGTACTGTAAATCTTCAAAGATTTATAAAAAGGAGAAGCTTATTAGGACATGAAGAAGAGTCTGCTGATGTTAGTCTTAAATTACGGTTTGGGACACAGCTATTATAGTCATGGACTTTCATCTTAAATCATTCTGATTGCAGGATGGGAATTGGTTATATATATATATCTAAAAGGGAAAATTCCGTTAGCATCAAAAATTAACACATTTTTAAAAACTATTTCTTTTATATTTTTTTCCTAATCTCTCAGAATGGAATATTTCCATCTCCTTATTTAAGACTGCTTTCTAGAAAGAAAACGATGTTGTGGAGAAGAATTTTAAGTTTAAGAAAGACAAAATAAAGGACTTTTTCTGTGAGAGCTTTTTTTGATGGCCTCATAACATTATTTTTTACAGTTTCACTTAATAGAAAAAACATTTCGGAAGAACCAAAAAGAACTAACTGTGTAAAGCAGAATATCCAGTTCTTGCCCAGGGCTGCTTATGACGTCAGTATCCTAATAAATCATGATAAAAACAATGTTTCGTATTCATAGAGCTGATATGGTCTGAATGTATGAAAGTAAGTAAAATACAAGAGTACAAATGATAGTCGTCATCAGTTTGCATATTTGGGTGCCCAGGAGGAATATAGAGACACTCAGAGCACGCAGGGATCAGGTTTTGGAGTCCACATGGAAGTTGATTCTGGCAAAGGACGTGAAGTTCAACACGAAGGGCTTCTACAGGTGCATCACCAGCAAAAGGAAAAATATGGGCCTGCTGCTGAAGGGAGCAGGGGACCTAGTGACAGATAACACAGAAAAAGCTTGGGAAGTGCATGCCACTTTTGCCTTAGTCTTTACTGGCAAGATTTGACTAAATACATAGAGTACTATTCTTCTTTTATTATTATTGTGCCAGTAATATTTGCTTCCATATGTATTAAATTTTCTGCTCATAGCATCTGCAGTACTAAGACTACAAAGAATTTTATTGCAATACCACTTATTTTTTTGGTACCAGTGCTTGGACACCATTCCCACAGGGGGAAATTTTTCACATCACCAGGACCAACAGGATACTTGTTTACTGCAAAAAGAAATAAAATCACTCCCCGTGGTGCCTAAGCAAATGTTTAAAAACCTTAAATTTATCATCTATTTTTGAAAATCTAGTTGAAACTTTTGCAAAAACTGCAACATATTCCTTATTTAAGTTATTCTTCTTATTTAAGTTATTTCAAGCTGCTTGTGGGTCACTTCTTTACAGAGTATTGAGAGACGAGGTGCTGCTGACGAGAACTGGTAAATATTACAAAGTATCTGTGAACATGCATTTTGAATACAAATCAGAAAATTTCCATTACATATGCAATCTCCTTTTTTCATTTCCCATTATATACTCAGCAATATTATTGAAGAAACAGAGTTTTATAAAAGCTCATACAAATGCTCATTTCCTGAGTCTACGATCCGACACAGGGAAACACTGATAAGGTTATCTGCTTCTTTTATTGGACTTATTAATTTTGCTGAATATATTCAAAGACATGGTGTACCCTTCAGAGCAGACAATGCAAAACCCAACATGAGAGGAGGAAGGAAAACATGCTTATTGTGCAGCGCTGTGATAGGTCAGCTTTTGAACTTCAGAACTGCTGGTGTTCACAATTTCTGAGTAGCAATTATTCAGTATCTCCAAAAAAATAGCTTGATGTACACTGAAACAGCTCAAGTATCCTAGTTTCTTGCATATGTCCCATAAAGCATTTCAACTTAATAAATGAAAAAGAAATGTTTTTAGCATTAAGGTCATTAAGACAATTAAAACTAACCCATACCATTTTACTGCTAGAGAAGTTAAAACCTGATTCAGGTTGTTTTTTTCCTACTTGTTCAAAATTTTAATAGAAGAGTTTGTTCTGTATTGATGTATGTTTCTTTATCCTATAAAGTTATAAATATATAAAAAGTTGCAAGTATATTTAGGTAATTTATATGCACATACATAAATAGAATAGTATGAAATCATTTTTCCACATTTAAAAAAGATTTTGTTGGAAAGGTTTTGAGCAGAAACAGACCCTCTCCAGGTATTTCTGTGCAGAAATAAATGCACAGAAGCAACTTATAAGCCGAATGCTTTTAGAATGTTTAGAATGTTAGGCTTTCAGAATGTTAGAGCAGGAACAGATGAAATATTCAGCACATACTCTTGTCCTATTGTACATGGCCATGTCTAAGACATCTGCCCAAGACCTGTAGACTTCATTTGCATTTGGTCATTGGACATGCTTAGGAGTCTCAGCTCTTACGTATTGCATTCTCTGACTGAGCTGCTGGGACATCCATCACATTCATTACTGAGAGGACCATTCAATAAAATTCACCAAATCTTCACATTCCAGTGAAAGAAATCTCAGTGTGGGAAAAAAGAAATATCTGCTAAAAGAAGCACAAATACACAGCAGATCAGTGAGAAACTCAGAATTTGATTTCCTAATACACCAGAACATTGATCAGCTCTTTTTCAATGGAAACTTTTTGTGCCCAAACGTCTACGTTTTGGGCCTAATGTTCAGTTAAAGGGAATTCCTACTGCTTTTTTGCAGAAACAAGGTGAATTGGGGAAGAAGGATGCATAAAGCCTTTTAATTGCTATGAATTTCCATAGCATCTCTCTTTTTTGTTTTTTTTTCATTTTATGTAAATATATATACACATGTACCAAACTAAAATGTATATGAATATATTAGATATCAGGTTCTATATACATATAAATGTGTGTGAACATATCCATGCTGGTTGTCCCAAACCAGACCTTTGTAGGTGGATATCGTAGATAGGTCTCATTGGAAATACTAAGGGCCAAAAGAGCATAACGTTTAAATAATTCTCTTGCCCTTCCAGGCGGTTCATCACTCCAGGTCAAGTTCAAGATATATTGATTATGTCGCTTAAGGGAAGGTCACAGAGCTGCAGCCTACCTTCCCCTGGGTGTTTCACTAAAGTAGGATATTTTGTGGCTAGTTGGGATCCCATACCAGTTATCAGACAGGACTAAGACTACTGAGCAAACAGTAGACCAAGCCTTGTTTAAAATCAAAATGAGATTTTCAGTGGACAGAGGTGTATGTTTTCCATTTTTATAAAGTGCTTCAAGGTAACACTTTAGCCTTCTGCTGTTTGTAGGGTGTTTTTTTGAAGGTGTCAAAACTGATTCTAATATGGCCTTTGTATGTCAAGTTGGGTCTCTTTGTTTAAACCAACAGCTTTCGTTCCCTGTGCTTACACTGAATGATCCCATTCAACAGAGCTTTTCTGTTATCCTCTCCGCTCAGGACTTCTAGCATCTTACTCAAAATAACCCGAGATTTTCTGATTTTGTGTTTGGCTTCTGTGGTAGGGATCATCCGGTGTAACCGAGACTTCCAAGGAGCTGTAGGTTTTTTGAAACTAGAAGGATGAGAAACGGGGAAAAAAAAGACCTGCAGGATGCCTCTTCCGATGAACCCTTGAGGAGAGATAGCTGGAAATGATCATCTATTTAAAAAAAGATACAATGTTCTTTCGCATGCAAATTACCACAGATCCAACTCACATAGTTCATATCCCAATAGGAGGAAATACAGCAGAGCTGACAGATGTCATCAGTTGACTTAAATGACTGCATAAAAATTCACAACGTAAGTCTTTTATCTACAAACCCTGCATGTTTAAAAAAAAAATGTGCCAGTGGTTATAGGCTGCTACTTTGACTGCTAAGCCTTTGTCACCTGCAATTCCATGGATAAACAGTTCTAAATTATGTGCCTTGTTAGACTTACTCAACAATATCAATAATTGTCATATAAAATGCTAAAGACAGAGATTTTTAGAACAAAAATAGAAAAGAACTGAGAAATTACTCTTGTGCATGCGTGTTTCTTTATGATCCAATGTGCAACGTTTTTACAGGCTGTATGTCTGAAAGGAGGTATATATAATGATGTTTAATGTGTAGTTGAGAGCAAAATTATTACAGTTTTATATATATAGTGAAGCCATATAACAAAAGAGCAGTAGCTAGTGTTTGCCCTTATATGAGATGCAGTCATATAATAGAGAGCCTTAAAGCTAGGGTTTACTGTACTTTGGGAATTAATCACATAAACTATAAATTGGGTTCAACAGGCTGGCTGGGTAAATAGGCGCAGCTAATGAGGACACTATGAGATCTTATAAGAGCGCTGACTGCCCCAGGACAAAAGTGCCGAGCTGCACCTGATGGAAAACTAGAAGACATCAAAGCATAAAGGATTAGTGCTCTCACAGTGTTGAGAAATGGCCAGGGGGAGATTCACCAACTTATTACCCACATCCAAGCTAATCCTGTTATCTGCAAAATATGACTGTGTTCAGGAACTGCCACCACCTAAACTTGCAGGAGACTAATTCTGTGTTTACATGGACAAAAGTGCAGGGAATTTTCATCTGGGCAATGAATATAAGCAATGAGAATTTTTAAGGGTTTCCTTTGTATCAAATGCATGAAGAAGGGAAAATATAAAATTAGTTCTTTAATGGCTAATCTGTTTCCTATATGGGTATCCTATAGGGGCGAATTCCTTCTCTGAGAATACAGGGCAAAAGTCACATACAATTTGTTTTCTCTTGTTTTTTTGGAATGTAGTTACACTTTTCTAAAAGAAAATCAAAATACATTGAAAGTAACTTTGAAGATGAGAGGGATTGATAGTCCCCCAATATCCCTGCCCAGGAAATCTTTTGTGCAGCAAATGTCTGCCTGATGTTTTTTCAGTGCAATAAAAGAAGGTGAAAAATATCCCAATGTCCTTGCCGGCACACCACAAAATATAATTCATTATCCAGCCTAAGGTATGTGAGTAGGTTCAAATTTTTTTGGAAAAGGTTTACAATTACCAATGCTAGAAATCTAATTTTTTATATACCAAAGATTCATCTGGTACAGCCAGCACCTATGGCAAATAACGAACCTTATTTTTCAATTTAAATAAAACAGAAACCAAACAGTACCTTTGGAGGAGATAATTCCAGGAAAAAGCAGATAATTTAAGAAAAAGATCTCCAACTTATACTTAATCTAAACATGCAATATGTTCCTTCCAGTAGCTCATCAGCGCCAAGGATAGTTGCCTTCAGGGCAGAGTTTAGGCATGATTACCCAGGCAAGCCCATGGCTAAGTATTTATATGGCATTAAGGAACACCCCCAGCACACAGATCTTGCAGGCAAGGATTTATCTAGCTATCTAAGAGAAATGATTAATTTTGTAGGTTTTAATTTTTAGGGATACAAGAATGCCAAAGTGCTTGGTGATGGAAAAGAATCATTGTAAGGATGGCATTGCCCGCAGGCTTCCCTTAGCTTTTTTACTGTTATTGCTGTTTGACAGCACCATACCTAAGTTGGGAGAACATTGCAATTAATATCCTCCCATTAGCAATGAAAATAAGCACCCTGGTAAGTCGAAACTGGTGATTACCTGATGTTAGTGAATCACAAGTAAGGACTAAGGGAAGACTGGTGTGGTGACGCCAGGTTACCTGTGGAAACAAATGAATACCCTTGAATTGCTTATCAGCCCCTTCCCACACATCCTTTCTAATCCTGGACTCCTCCTTTTCTTTTAGCATGATCCAGTCCTGCGGTAACCAGACTGTCTCACCAATAAACACCAGGACTATTCACTAACTTTCAGTCCAGATATTAATGGATCCTCCTCTGCCTATATACACGAAGAATCACAGAATCATAGAATGGTTTGGGTTGGAAGGCACCTTTAAAGGTCATCTAGTCCAACCCTCCTGCAATAAGCAGGGACATCTTCAACTAGATCAGGTTGCTCAGAGCCTCGTCCAACCTGACCTTGAATGTTTCCAGGGATGGGGCATCGACCACCTCTCTGGGCAACCTGGGCCAGTGTCTCACCACCCTTGTTGTAAAGAATTTCTTGCTCTTGATGTCACAGAAATGATCAGGGAACAGACCAAGATCCTAAGGAACATTCACTGGATAATTCTGCATTTTCTTTCATTCATATAACTGATATAAACTGAAAATTCAGACACTGAGATCTCTCCATGGCCTCTTGATTTTACTGAAGTCTTTCTTTTGGAGAGGGAAGAATATTTAGCATTTCTTTAAAGGTACATAAATGTTTTACTTCTAGAACATTTTGGTTTGTTGTTTTGTTAGCTTGTTGGGGTTTTTTAAATAGAGATCTCTCTTCCTTGAATTTTGATTGAGTTAGATTTTTAATTTATTTATTTTATTTTTGTTAAAATATATGAAAAACAACCCACTGCAATTGAAAAGGTGTCAATTGTTGGATTCAAAGTCAAATAATTTAATTTTATCCGTGTAAAATGCCTTATTAAATTAAAAATAGATCCATATGACTTTTCAATTTACTAAAGAATATTTTGCAGTTTGTTAAGCTTCCTAAGAAATTTGAACACCCGTTACAACCACTTCCCTAGCCAGGTGTTGCAGACATCAGAGCGCTATCAATGAAGTGAACAGCTTCAGCTAAGACACAGACGGTTAGAAAAACAAGCTAGAAAACAGAAGAATATAGAGGGGCAGATTTACAGCCATTAAAAAATAGACTAGTTCTATGGAACACTGATAATCATATAAAGTTTTGCACAATTGTTTGATTATGGGCTGAAAAAATATTTCTTAGTTATTTATCTTACTTAAACCAAAACAAAGAAATGGAAGTAGACAAAATACTGTGCATTCAAAATATGAAGAAAACCAAAACGGGATCCCTGCCTGGAACTTGTAGGTGCTGCCATGGTAATCGTAACAACTGTTTCTCTTCTGGTTTTGGACTTGATTGGGAAAAAAATGAGAAGAGGGAATGAAAAATACTAATATCCACTAATGATTTTGTTTTTGTTGTTGATTTGACATTCTGAAACACTATTTTGGATGACAGAACAAAAGCCACAGAAAAGATACTAGCAGCTAGGGAAGAACACTAGGTTTGAAGCTATGATTTATACAAATGCTATATTTAACTTGAGATTGGGGAGTGTTAATGAAAGAAAAAGTTTTTATTAAACATTTTCTGATTTCAAATGCTTGGTATGTTGGGCTCAAAGTTCGAGTTGCGCTTCTTCTGACCTCTTGCCAGGGCTTTTTTCCCTCCACCCCCTCACACTCCAGAAAATTCATGGGCAATAATCCTAATATGCTTTACTGTTTGATTTTTCAGCAGTATAGCTCACCTCTTGGCAAACCCAGCTGTGATAAGAATTCAAAAATTTAGGTCCTGAATCTAAATTAGTTCCGAAAATCTTGATTCGCAGCACGTGGATCCCCAAATTGACCAAGGCTCATCCAAAATGCATGAATGAAGGCTTATGGCAACAAGTCCCTGATGATCCCGGAATGGATATGTACAACTTTCCTTGGCCCTGGGCAGACATCAACTCCATTTGGTCATCCTTGCATTATTCAACTAGTATGTACCTTCATGCATTTATGTAAAAAAGTTTCCCAGTTGGAGAAAAGGTAAAACTATATAGGTCAATAAATCCTCCCTTTCAACCTCCTCCCCTCTCTCCAGATCACATCAGAAAACACTGAAAATACTTAGTTCATATTCTTTAGATTGAAAGGAATTATTTTTTTTCTATAGTCCAAGGTGACCACAAAATATGGCAATATTGGAGTCCTTAGCTTGCCACTAAGTCCTTCCGGAATGGCAGTAGAACTAAGTCTACAAAGTATCTTGTTTCTGTTAACTAAATATTTTGCTTTTATTTCCCAAAGCTATGGAAAATGTCAATATAACAAATTTCAAACTACCGAAGAATTTTTTCTTTGTAGCTGCAGAACTATGGTGCCTTTACTTTCTCTGTATTGATGTTTTATGCTTTTGAGAACTAAGCTTGCCCAGAGAAGCAACAGCTAATTTATCTTCAGTGTACACATTTAAGGGACATGTGATGAGGCATTTACCTCACCTAACCTCACATGTCTAAAAGTTTTTTCTCAAAATTGTATTCAGTGGGGTTCTTGGCATGAGTACTTACCCCAAATAACTGCATATGTTTACAGTGTAGATAGCTGTATTCGGGCTAGTCAATCTATGTAATCTATTGGAACTCTTGATGTGCAACTCATCATCATAAACAGATATCTAAAAGGGAGAATTGCTTGAAGATGTCTAAAGTTAAATTAAGTGAATTCCACTTTTTCCAACCATTTCTTCTTTCTTTTCCAGGCAGTGAATGTCATAGAATCATAGAATGGTTTTGGTTGGAAGGACCCTTAAAGATCATCTTGTTCCACACTCCATCTTTTGTTTTTCTATTTCATAATAATCTTTTCATACCCAAAATAGAAGTGTTTTCAGGAACTGGCTGGTGTGCACCTTCAAGTTTTTATGTTTTGTCTGATGTTGGGGATAAAAGTGGACACTTGGTTCTGATTTCTCCTTCATTGTCTGGGAGATTCACAGGTTTATTTTTATGGTGAAAACACTTTTTAAATTACTTATCTATTGTACAGATGTCCCTTATTACTGTCTTCAGTACTGCTGAAGCAGGACGATTAAAAGCTTATAACTACAGACAACATAAATTTAACTGTTAGGGATTTAACTGTATTAGGGATAAAATGCAAAATACCATCTTAATTTTTCTTGCTTCATGATTTAGTGACAAAAAATGTTACCAAATATTTTGGATTGCCTCCATGCTAGGACACCTGATGCCCTGTTTGCTCACATTGGTACAGGACAATTGATACATACGTGAAGAGATAAAGGCTGGACATTTTGAGTTCACTTGTAACAACACGAAGTTAAACAGTGACAAACTCATAAAACTAAGTTGTATTTTGCAAGGGACATTCAAAATTTTAGGATAAACTGAGGAGCAGGAAAGGCCTGAGGTGATCTGTGTCTTTTGAGTCGTCAATGTAATCTGGGCCTGCTTATGGCCATGTTTGGCTGGAAAGCACTAATTAGATTAGATATACTTGGCTAGAAGGCAGAAAGCTTAAAACGTTAACTTTTTAAACATGTGCATACATTTGGAATCTAACATATTCTGCTTTTTGGAGATATATTCTGAGTAAATATCTTGTCAGCATGATGTTATCCTTTAATTTCTCAAATGGAAATATGCTGTTTCAGAGACAAATATTGCCCTTATATACATTGACACTACTTTTACACAGTGTTCAGAGAAGAACATGGATCCAAAAATGGTACTGAATCTGATCTCTTTTTCAGTTACAAACTACATAGAAATGCTACATTTACTGCCACTATTAAAATACTGGATGGATTTTTTAAATTATTTTTTTACTTCATTTGTTTATTTATGATCACTGAGAAGAGGGCTCAATAAGTAATTTGTTTTCTTAGGTACGGATGGCTCAAAGCTTCCAAACAGTGTGGACAGGTGATACTTTCTGTCTTTTAAACAGTAAGGACATCCAGCTTAGGGAGGTGTGAAGCACTCCAGGGTCCAGCCTCCAGGACTACATTGGTTTATTAATCCTTGAAGGTCTAATGTAAAAGGCATGTGCATTTGGGAGAGTTTTATCAGAATTGTGGTCCCTTCCTAGCTTCATACCTTAACTACCAGCCTGACTCAGCCTTCCTCTAACTTTTTTACTATGTACCTCAATGAATTTTATACTCTCTCCTTCTCAGTGCCTCAGAGAAGATACTGCATAGCCTGGCAATTTAAGTACTCACAGCCGAAAGACAGGAGTTTAATCCACCTTAGCACCTTGAATTCAGATCTCCCACTTCACCATTACAGAAATAGGAAGTAATAAGACTCGCATCTCTTGAAGGGGATTAGATGAGCTGCATCCCAAAACATCCAACATTTCATACTGATTCCTTAGGCTCTTGGCAGAAGGTCAAGCTAGATTGCCATGTAAATGTGCCTCGTCAATAAGAAGAGGGAAGCATCACCATTAGGCAGATCAGTTCCATCTTTTCAGAAGGGGTACAGAGAATTTAGGCAGTTATTTAAAATGTACTGAACCATCATAGACCAAATTTCTAAAAAGTCAGTGTCAAACTTTGGACCTAAACCAAGTGACATGATTCTACCTTCTGACTTTTAGAGGCTTAAATTTCAGCAAAGCAACAACCAGAGAATTTGTACTGAAGTCCACTCCAGCTCTTAGTTAATCTATTCCCCAGCTTCTGTTTTTAAAATGTGAGTATGAGGCAGGGGTTCTGAGATTGTATCTATTGAGGATAATGAAGCATCAATATATTGTGGTGATGGTTATCATCGAAAGACCCAGGAAAAGGGTGGCCTCAATAAATTGCTGAACAAACTTACTCCTGACAGGGCTGTGAGATCAAGCCCTTAAGCCAAGATATCACAGAAGTCTTGGCAAACAAATCAGATATGTTGTGTCTCAGAAATGATCCTGTTCTGTAACGGATAGGGCTTCTCCTCCTTACAGTGCTGCAAAGGTTGTGTTGATTCAAACAGGGATGTCTTGGGGTTCTCTAAATTCCACCAGAGATACAAAGGTACTAAGAGGGTGCCTTTTGCTCTGTCCCACATTTGGGCTGTGCTTCCTTTCCCGTTCCTTCTACATTAAGTTTCACAAAGCAATATGCATGGAGCTATGTATATCTAGGGACCAAGAGACAATTCAGGCTCACCAAAAAGGGATTTAAACAAAAAGAGAATTTAGGCTCAGGAACGTTCCTGAGGAAAAGTTACTCTCTTACTCTTAAAAGGATACATAACCCCGAACTGTCACAGTTTGTATAGTGCTGTGTACATGCTTTTAATGAGTATTGAAGCCAGAAGGCTTTCCTATTAAATTTGCGTAGTTGGCATTACCTTTCCATGGTTCTAGGTGAAGTGGTAGTGCAATACCCACAATTCCTTCAGCTCCCCTACCCGCTGCAGCTTCAGCTATAGTAGCTGACAATGTAATACTCATTCAGCAGCTGATTATAATTAAAAATATCAGAATAATTAAAGTCCTCAGCTTGACAAGCAGAGCCATAACTTTGCCTTCAGACATTCCTCTCTAATTAGTTAATTAATCCTAATGCAAATTATAAGCAATAATTAGTCAGCCAAGCTTGACATAAAAGTCTGCTGACTTACAGCTAAAAGGCTTTTCTGGTTGTTGGTTTGTAGCTTCTTAAGGTGTCTTTTGTCCACTCATAGTTTCTGTGTCTCCGGTCCCGTTAACTTGCTGCTGATATATGGATATGCAAATTAGTTTGCAGAGTGAGAAAAAACAGCTATAAAAATTTGCACTACCATAGGCACTATTTTATTTGCTTAATAAACTGGATAGTCACGATGTGTACAGAATATAAATAAAACATCACATATGCATTCTAATAGAATATAAATGTATGTTTTTATACAAATACATGCATTTAAGAATGTTCACATTCCCAGGTTTAGCAGAATATATCTGCCTCTAGATGGTCTGAGTTGCTCTGGACAACACCGTAATGTAAAAGCCAATGTGATTCTAAGATTAAGCTAGATTCTGATGTCCCATATCATAAATTAAATCAAATTCTTATGGTATCTGGTATCTGATTCACGTTTTTCCATAGGTTTTTAACAGATCAGGACTCTGTTAAAGTGAGATAATTTGAATTATCATCAGATAAATCAAAAGTGTGAATATTGCATTTCACATAGCAATGCAGCTAATATTGGTGTGTTGCATTCCACAAAGCCACACTGCTGACATATCACAGAAACACTCATGATTGACTTGGAACACTCACAGTGCTTATATATTTATTCTTTTGAAGCATTTTGTCTGAAAGTGTTTCCATTTACATAAAAAACAAAGTTACAGTGCTTAAAAAAAGGGGAAGGCAAAAATGGAAAAACAGTCCAGAACGCACAAATACTTTGTGTTGAGAATCCCTTTTCTAACAGAGTGATAGTAAGTACATTTTTTCTACTATACTATGCTTGCTTTCATTCTACCTTCTCATGTGGTTAAAGGTAAGTGAGATCACAGGACCATAAGACACCTATTGATATAGGTATATGTATATTGATAATGTGTATTGATATACATATTTTTCTGATGACAGTCTAATTATGTCAAATATTATGACTATGAAGAATGAAATCCAGAAGCATGTGTTTAACCTGCACTTTTCTGAGCCAGTGCAGGTACATTCTCTGTGCTAGCAACAGAGTATTGAGAGCAAGAATAAAAAAAGCTGGAGTCAGAATAAAACCAGATTAATTAATCTGAATTCCTTTGAATTTGTAAAGTTTTGATTAAGCATAGAGTTTTAAGCATCTTTAATTTAGCTTCAGAAAAATCATCGTCAAGACCTGTTCTTGTTTGTTAATCCTCTTGCTGTTCATCTCACCTGACTTTAACTGTCTGAGCTATGGCGATTAAGACCCAAATAGACATCCTCTAGAGTTAGGGAGGGAAAGAGATTCATATTGTAGTCTGGCCAGAATCACCCCTGGGGATACCAATCTTTTTCCACTGTCTACAGAGGAAAGATAAGGTGATGATAGCCCTGAATTAAGCCTCTCAGTTAAGTACCTAAAGTTGGGTGAGAAAATCTGAGCCTTGTTAAACAGCTTGAGTAATCCAAAATGTAGAATGACGTTATCTACTTATAGTGTTACCCTACTCTCTGTCTATTCACTTGATGAAAGGAATAAAATAGAGCAGGGGCTATAATTCAGTAAATCACACAATGGATTTCAAAAAAGCTCTTTTCAGGACATTTCATCTTCACATTTGCAGGGTACACAGAGAAACCCAAATCATTCAGGAATGAGCAGGTAAATTTTCATTTATCATAGAAGATCATGTTCAGGTGGCAAATAATGGGGAAACATTGCAAATCTCAGGGGGGTAAAGAAGGATAAAACAATTGTGTATGTGGAAAAATATCTCACAGACATTATGACAGATCCCAAGGTTAGCAGCTTTTTGGCAAAAAAGAATTTTGAATCATCAAGAATACTGATGAGAACTCTTCTTTCTACCTTTCTCTTGGCAATATAAGGATACTAGAGTGTCAAGCTTCTAATTCCTAGTAGTCAAGTGCCTAGAAGCAGATGAGAAGAACCATCCAGGACAGTTACCTCTCCAATCCCATCACTGTTCTTCATTCACTCCTTTCAGCAGATGTCACAAAATTTCAGGGTTTAATGACAGGAATTTCTGACTCTCAAGGAAATTGATGGGCAATAATCTACATTCAACTATTGCATTTTTGTGTTCTGAAACTTAGCAAGGTTTCTTTCCCCACCACCACCCTCGACTTGGCTTTCATTATGCAGCACTTTATATGTGTGAATTATTTTTCCACTAATGAGAAGTGCAGTGATTTTGGGTGCTAATGGAAAGTAGTAGGAAATTAATGAGAGTTGGGAAACAAGGGTAGATTTTTTTTTTTATTTTTTTTTTCAGTATGCTTCTGTATGAATGGGAGTTACTCTGTTGTATCAAGGGGAGAATAGATTAAGCATTTTGGAATGCACAACCCAAGAGGGATAGTTAATCCTGTTTTTGACAATCGCAAATGTAATACGTACAAATGAGGGGAAGCATTATGCATGATTTTCCTCATTTTACATACAGCACAATATGTTATTTTCCACCTCTTAATTCATGTCTTCATTAAGTCAAACTGCTCTAAGTCTAACTGGAGCATGTTGTAGATTTGGGAAAGAATTAAGATCTCAACAATGATACATTAAGTTTTCTCTTTTTTTTTAAAATGTTTTAGGACATGAGCTTTTTATTAGCAGAGAAAAATTTATGATAAAGCAATGCGGCACTCAGGTTAGTTTGCCTGGCTGCTATTGACTGATCTGTGGTGGATGTGCAGGCCACCAGCTGTAGCTGTCAATGTCATGCCCAGCCAATGTAGGTATCCGCTCTTTTCCAGGAAATTTGCCATGGAAGAAGACCCTTATGCTTCTAATATGCATATCAAGGCTGAAATCCTAGTGCTGTGTGGTTTATCTCCCACATCTTCCTATCCTTCATGTCTGTACTGGCACTGCACATAACCCAGATTTCTCTCCTAAGAATGCTGGACCCTATGCACAGCCATGGCCAGTAACTCTCTTGTATGATGCCCCTCAGCATAACTCTAGCACTTCTTGGAGCCTTTGATTTGCAAAGAGTCAAATGAAACATCTCCATGTAATTTATGCTTGTTGCTACTTCTAAATCTTTGTGGGAGATCAGTTTGCATCTTGGCCAAACCCAGCATGTTGTAACCTCGCCCAGCAGTGCTGACTCCACGTCAGAGTAGATGCCCGTAGGCTCCAAAGAAGGAAAAACATAGAATTTCTTCATTTCTTCACTTGAGAGTGTCATGATTTTAACTGTTTACCCTTTATTTAGCAAGTAAATTAAAATTGTCAAAGTAAACATGTTCCTATATTAAAAACAACTGTAGTTATTTCAGGTTAATTATTGTCAAGTCTGATACAAGATAAAGCAAGGTAGTTATTAAACATTAGCTGGAGAGATGTTTAACAGTGGGGTTCCCCAATAAAAAAAGAAATACTGCTTTCTTTTTTTAAAATTACTAAATACTAAATGCATTCTTACAAGCCACTGACTAAGTGTTACACAATTGAGTTATTGATACTGAACACTGGAATAATCTGAAGACCAAATTTTATTCCTTCTCAAGAGTAAACACAGGACAATTTTTTTTCAATATGTAGCAGTAATAACCAGTAAAATTTGACCTGATCTGAATTAGATATTGTTACTGTGGTTCATTATGCTTATTTTTAGTTTTCTGTTAATTAGCATCTGGTCTAAGTCAGTTGTCAAGATTCCCTCTGCAGAGAGGTTATTAGGATGAGCTACTCTTTAAAAATGCCTGTGTTACTCTGTTGAGTAACAAGGAAGCTGAATCCCATACTGATTTCCAATATTACTGTAGTGACTGTGCTACACCAGGGAAGAAAACAGCCGAAATCAAGAAACTACTTTCAAAGGCTATACCAAAACAACATAAAAATATGTGTTCTAGATAAAACATCTTTAAAGTGAATAGAAAGAAAAATCCTTGTTAAAAGGTTGGAATCAATGGACTGCTTTTACGGTAACTAAATAAGAAGTTCTTTAAGCTGAGAAACACATGTTCCCTTGCATTTAGAAACCTCTTGTTTACTATCATTATATAGAAGTCAATAGAAAAACTCATAATTCTAGCAGGAATCAGAACAGAATTCTGGATGTTGTCAGGAAAGTGGTAATGCAAGTAAACTGTTTTTTGTTCAGTATTTATACTAAAATCACAGTCACCTGTGATTTCTGTGGCAGTTATCTTCAAGACATCAGATTTGGACTTGGAAAGACTGAGTTGAACCAAAAGCTGACTTCCAAATTTTTTGAGATTCTGATTTAACAATTCCAGCGAGACATGAGATTAATGATTCATGCTTGGTTCTAAATACCCCATATGTTGTTCTGAAACAACATTCCATTCTCAAATAAAGACACACTGCTAAAATCAAGTGTAGATTCAGATTAGACATAAAGAAGAAATTTTGTACAATAAGGGTGGTGACACACAGGAACCAGTTGCTCAGAGATGCTGTGGATGACACATCATTGGAAATGTTCAAAGTCAGGTTGGATGGGGTTTTTAGAGCCTGATCTAGTGAAAGATATCCCTGCCCATGGCAGGGGTGATCGAACTAGATGATCTTCAGAAGTCCCTTCCAACCCAAACCATTCTATGATTCTATCGGTCATATTGCAAAATTCTAAGTTCTTACAAACCAAGTTCCAGCTTTCTTAAAGCTTAAATCATTATAATAATTTTGGAAAATCTTTACAGCTTAAAGTTTCACACTTTCTACAACTTGGATAGAATTCCAAGGTTCCTTACTGTTCCATGGAAGTCCCCGTGGTGTGAATCCAGCCAACAGGAAAAGCCGGGCCATCACTCTTATTTGATCTCTGCTCATCCCATCAGCTGTTTGAGGAAAGCAGACAGATGTTTGTTTGATAAAAAGCCTTTCTACAGAAAAAGAGTAGAGACCAAGTGTGTTTGAATGGAAGATAAATTCCAGATAGACAGACTGGACGGTGTCTGCCTAAGAACAGCTGGGTTTCATGAGAAGTCCACCTTTCTGGAATGTGCACCAGTTTGCACCCTTCATGCCAAAGAAAATGGTTGAGCACCAGTTAGGTATTGAGCTAAGTAGCTGTCTCCAGACCTAGCCTGGAGATCTGCATTCCTATAAGAACAAACCTGAAAGTATTGCAAAAGAGCACTGTTTCATAACCTTAGTGACAGTTGAGGTAGTGGGGAGATATTGCATGTCCTTTTTTTTTTTCCTGTGTAGTACAGAAGCCTAATGTCCAAATACCTCAACCATATAAAAGATCTGATCATCAGAATCCACCTGTAAAGAAAAGAAAATGCAGTTTCTTGAAATTTTATAATCAAGGTACAGAATACTGTTGGAAAAATCAGTTTCTGTCTGACTTCAGAAATCTTCAGAAGAAAACACTAATATTGGAGCTGGCTGCCCAACCTTACTTCGTGAAGAATAAGGAAAAATGGAACTATTTAGAAGAAATTCACATTAGTCCAATGAATTCTGCCTCAAAAGTGCTTGGTCCTCCATCTCAATGAATTCTGCCCTGAAAGCGTCTACTCCTCCCCACCCACTATAAGAGAAACTGAGGTCATTAGCCCAGATATGAAGTTCTGGATTGTTACCCTGGTTAAGTATCTGAAGTTAAGTGAGATGAAACTGTCCCAGAGATCTCACTGAGACTAATTTAACTTTAGTCTACTGTGGTGGGTGAGCCTTAGCCCACCAAGCTGCTCTATAACTCCCCCTCCTCAGCACGATAGGGGGAGAAAATATCTTGTGGGTCAAGGTAAGGACAGGGAGGTCACTCACCAGTTACAGTCATAGGTAAAAGAGACTCAACTTGGGGAAGAATGATTTAATTTATTGTCAATTAATAACAGAGTAGGATAGTGAGAAATAAAACAAAACTAAAACAACCTTTCCCCCACTCCTCCACATCTTCCCAGACTCATCTTCACTCCTGACTCTTCTACCTTCTCTCCCCTGAGCAGCACAGAGGGGATGGGGAATGGGGGTTGCAGTCAGTTCATGATGCTTCGGCTCTGCTGCTCCTTCCTCCTCATGCTGTTCCCCTGCTCCAGTGTGGGGGTTCCTCCCATGGGATACAATCTGTGACAAACTTGTCTAACGTTGGGTCCTTCCCACGGGCTGAAGTTCTTCAAGAACTACTCCAATGTGGGTCCTTTTCCATGGGATACAGTCCTTCAGAAACAGTGATTCAACTTGGTTCTCCCCTGGGCTACAGTTCCTGACAGAAAACCTGCTCCTGAGTTGACTCCTCTTCATGGGCTGCAGCTTCCTTCAGGGCACATCCACCTGCTGTAACATGGAGTCCTCCATGGGCTGCGGTGTGGATATCTGCTCTACTGTGGTCCTCCATGGGCTGCAGAGGGATGATCTGCTTTCACCATGCCCTTCTTCACAGGCTGCAGGGCAATCTCCGCTCCAGCACCTGGAGCATCTCCTCCACCTCTTCTCCACTTGGTGTCTGCAGGGTTGTTTCACATTTTTCTTACTCTTATCACAGCTGCTGCACAATATTTTTTTACCCTCTCTTAAATATGTTATCACAGAGGCACCACCAGTGTCACTGATGGGCTCAGCTTTGGATGGTGGAGCTGGCTGAAGCTGTGTCTGTCTGACATGAGGGTAGCTCCCAGTGCCTTCTCACAGATGTCACCCCTGTAGTCCCCCCACACTCACACCCCACTGCTGAAACCTTGCCAAATAAACCAAATACATCTGCTAAAATTAAGCATCTAGTCTAACAAGGTAGTCAAGCTTCCCTCTATAAATCACCCATAGTCCATTCATCTTGTCCCAAAATAGGCACCCAACAGAGGTGAATCACCTTCCGAAGGATCCAGTCTTTCTCCATTACCTGCCAAAAGAGCCTAGATGACTGACTTAGACTTTAGATTTTAGAGATTCTTTGATGTTTGTAAGTTTAGTAAGATGAATCCCCCTCCAGAGATCAAAACCTGTTGGCTGACATCGTATTGATACAGCGCTGCTCAACTTCTTCTGAAAAGGCACAGTTATCAATTCTATTATTATTATTACTTTTGTAGGAGGAGCCAACCAAATACGTTCTGTGTTGTGACTAAGATTTTCATAACTGCATAAGGAACCTTGGAACCAATGCAATTTGAGTATCTGCTTCCTGTTTACGGGGCTAACGATAATAGCTTCTATTTTTAAAATTGAAATTGGAACCTACAAGTAACCAGATTCCTACGCTACTTAATATACTTAATCAGGTACACTTCTTTCTACTACTAGAAATATTACAGCCGTTCAGATGGGTGTTCAGATTTTGGAGGGAAACAGGTTTTAAATTTTGTTTGAATGTGATTTAAAAATAAATAAAAAATAAAATAAATTTATTTATATATTTATTAGTTATTTATTAGTTCATGAATAAATAAATGAAAAGGGAAAAAACTTATGATGGGGAGATGGACTCATAAGGAGAAAAATGTTTTATTTTAGTAACCCTGAAGGGCTGTATTTAAACTTAGAATAAACTTTTATTTGATTACAAGTTTTTAAAAATAGAAATTCAGAGTATCTCATCTCAAAAAAGAAGTTGAAATGGAGCATTTTGAGTTTACCAGGACATTCCATTCTTTTCCTGTGTGTTTTGGGCAGACTAGAATTAGTTGAAATCAGAATGTTTCCAGCACACATTCTATGCTCAACAACTCAGCATTTTCAGAAAGAAAAAAATGTTTGCACTGGAAATTTTCCAGACAGCCTTCCCTTGATTTTTTTAAGTTGATTCTCTCATTCTTTAGGCTTCTGGACTGAAACTCTCAGCATGGTGTCATGATTCAAACTGCTCACGAGCCACCCTTCAATGCCAAAAAATGTAACTTCAGAGAATTTCCTCATCTAGCATTATGCCTGAGCTCATGTGGTAGATACCTGTGGCTTTTTTTCAATGAGCTTGTTTGCTCCCACTAAGTTGGAAGAGCCCCAGAGCAGTTTGGGAACCTGGGAGCATTGTAATGTACCTGCTTTTTCAGCCCTGTTTGCTGACATAAGTCCACCACGCAGGTGGGAGTGTGAGTCTAAGGAGTGTAGGATGCCGTGAGCTTCCCTGATGTGTCGTAATTAAACACCTGTGCTAAATAGCTCTTTGCCGAGCCACTGTGAAAATCCATGGAGTGCTCAATGGTCCTGAACATTTTCCATCTCTCACTTGGGCAGGTGGTCTCACATTTGAACTCTGCAATTCAAATAACACCAAAGATAGAGATGGGATTTCAAGACCTCTTCAAGGCCTTTATTTTGTTTTGTTGCCGCTGTTATTTGTAATGTTAAATGGTAATCCTGTACTTCCTTATTTAGCATTCCTGGAGTATCTTTATAGTCTGTGTATATACAGTCATGTACAGTTGGCGAAACAATACAGATGGCTGTATGGATTAAGAGCCTAGAAAAGTTATATACCATAAAATGAGTTTGTGTTAGCAAAGGGAAATGCCTTAAATAAATGTATCTGTGGGAAAAAGAGGCTAATCATAGAATTTCCTGTAGTCTTAGAGCCTGTCTCTAGAGTCTTTTCGTAAACATGGAGTTCTTCAAGACCTCATAACTCTCCACTGGGAAAAAAGGCTATGTCTATACCAACAAACAAATCAAAGCCAGAGCATGTTCTCAACTTCCATCCCTCAATTATCCAGAATATATAATTGTTCGCTTGCTTCCTGTACAGTTTTGGCTAGCACTGGCTAGCACTCTCCCAGACTATGTCTGGGCATGGCCCAGGGGTTTTGCACATGCTATGGACTGCTCCCAACAGGCAGTTTGGACACTGTCATCCTGTCTGGAGGGAAAGAGAATTTAGGCATGTGTCCACAAGCCAGGCTGTTCCCCTTACCTGCAGGATGGGACTGACCTCTAATTGATTTATGACTTATTTTATTTAATCTTATGTACATAACCAAAAGTTCAAAAGCAAACCTCCTGGTAAAATAGTGCTAATGAGCTTGAAGCTGACGCCTTCTGCTGAGGTGTACTTCATACAACTAGGTGACCATAAACTGATTCATGGTGACTTAAAGCAGAAGGCAACGAGTCAGGTCCTGTGGCACAGCAAGGGGGAGTGACCACCACCTCTGCCCAGCATGAGACAGGGGTCAGGGGAGGTTCCTCTGGCCTGAGTGCTAAGGTGGGAGGCAAAGAGAAAGACAGGGGACCAGCACTTCATTCTTCATACAAGGTCCACCTCTAAGGCTACTGACCCAACCTTCCGCCCAATTAACCAATTTGTTCTTGGAGTCATAAGGAGCATAATAATGGACAACAGAGGTGATAACTTTTATGTCACTAGCTTTTAAAATTCCTTCAGCTACCCCCATGCTGAGCTAAGCATCCTATGTTTAAAGAAATCAAAACTCATGTTTTGTTTCATCCTAAATGTTTGTTCCAGAGGGTTCTTCAGACCTTTTCTAAAAAGACCAAAGAAAATTTTTGCTTAAAAGCAGTTTGGAATCGAAGTGTATGTGAGGTATCTTATTAGCTTTGAGTTTATTCTTAATTCAGTCACAGGAAATATCCATTTTCCTGAAGAAGCAGCAGTTGTCATATTTTGCTGCTGTGGTGTGTGTAATATCAATCTCATGTTTATTTATGCATGTAAAGATTTTATTATTTACATTTAAATATTTATAACATTTCTGCATAAGCAGTCAAAAAAGTTCATCTCTGCCCTTTAGGAACTAAGCAATTTCATTTTACTAGGTAGACTTTTTTCTATATAAATAATTGACACATTGATTTCTCCCTCTGTCTTTATGCTGTTTATATGATTTCTTAAATGCAAGAGGGTTATAGAACTAACAGACAGACTGGTCTGTTTTTATTGCCTATCAAATCCAAACAGACTAATATATCACATGAAGGATCTGGAAAAGGGAGTGGTGATAAAACACTAAAAAATAGGAATGAATTCATTAGAATTCAGATATGGAAGCCTATGCTAATTAAATTGCTACACTGAAAAAGTGTTTGTTTCTTCCTGGAAATAACTTTATGTATATTTTTTTTCCTGAGACTAGTGGTACTGTCTAGTTGTATAGCAATAGATAATAATTGCTGTTCTGCTTCTTTCCATAGTACTATCTTACTATGATTTTGTAAAAATCAAGGTGTTTTAACAGGACTCCATGAAACCACAATAGTTATATGAGAGACTGTACTTGGAATAAGTTTTCCACTGTCAACTCAGACCAGTTGTGTCTGCTTCTGAGGGTGAGAAGAACATCTATTTCATTTTTTGCTTCCTCCTTCACTAACCACTCTGGACAAGTTAACACTGGCTTTAAAATTTTGTCTTCATGAGTGCTGCTGAAAAAACCCTTCTGTCATAGAGACAAACAAAATCATTATTCACTGACATTTTAAAAAATAGAAATAAAAGGGGAAAGCAGATGCACAATTTGTGGAAGAATAATAGAGCGAGTAAAATTCCTACCTCATTTAATACTACCTTAACACAATGATTCATTGACCAATGGAGTTAATCTTTTTCTTTTTTTTTTTTTAATCACTTTCACTTAAGTCAATGCAATCCCAGTCAAGGAGAAAGTAAATTGATCTTTTAGAGCTCAATTCTGCCACCAAACAGAGCCTACCAAGTGGCATCACAGGTATGTCAGGCATTTTTACCAGTTGCACCCTTGTGCAAGACTGTGGTCAAAGAAACAGAAAGAGAAATTCTCTTGTCTCCATCAATTGTGTTTGCAACCCAAGTAGTCAAGAGAGTTGAAAAGAAACAGGATAGCCAAGTGGCTTACCCAAGGTGTCAGGTGAATTGCAGAGCCAAGTACAATGTCTGGGCTCTGTGCTCTAAACCAATTAGCTATTCGCAAGTCCATCCTGTTCCATTAAGCCACTGTTAAACAAAAAGAAAACACAGTACCCTTTCTCTCAGTCGTCATTCATAGTTTATCTTCCTTTGGCTGCTTCTCATACTTTTTCCTATTGTGTATTTTTCCCACGTGGAAGCAAATGATGAGATTGTCTGTTCTTGCTTCTGAGCTAGGAACACAGTCCTTAAAATCACACCCAACACACCACATAATCTACTTCATAAATTTCCTTTACAGGTGTTGGGGAACCAGCGCCTAGGGGTAGGTTTCCATTGTTTCTCCTGGTTCTATTAAAATCATTCCACACAATTTCAGTTTGCTACTTTAACTTTTAAGCTTTCATTCTGTTTCCTTACAGGTTTAGGGATGAATATTCTTCCTTTGCTTAATTTCAAAACCAGAAGATTATATGGAATTTCAAACACTGCTCCAACGCGAACGTTGCCAGCTTTGCAACTTGCTTAAGTAACCCAAGGGGAAAAGGAACAGAGGAAAGAAAGGGAAAGGCATAGCTAATAGTTTAAATTGTATCTCAGAAAGAAGCTATACTGAAATAGCTTTATTGAGGTTGAAAGTCAGGCATGAGAGCTGGATCACTTCTGCCAAAATGTGGATGTTTCCATTGCTTTTTTCTAATCACTGCTGAACCTGACACACAAAAAGAAAGAATTCGTTTTGAAACTTATATCATTTTTTAAAAATTCAGGGTAAACTGTGTCTATTATTATTGGGATTCATGTCACGTACTTTAAGCATCTAGAAGTTAGACACATATCAAATTAATCACACCAGGTTCCTTTTCCAACAGTGGAGAGTAAGAGGCATTTCAGAGAGCAGTTTATCTCCTCCTAGGGTCTAAAAGATGGGAAAAGAATCTGACTTTGGAGGCACATATTTTTCTCCATTGACTATCAAAGGAAGTTACTTCATCACTCAGTTCTGGACTCAGACGATTAGCTTACAGATCTCAGATGGCAGGTGAGATAAATCTTGTTTTCTGTGACTTGCATGTATTACAAGTATTCCACAAAATGAGGGAACAGTTTCTCCTGAATGTGGCAGAAGCCAGATTTTTAAAGCTTATAGATAGCTCCAGGTTTTTCCATTTTTAGGTTTTAGAGTAGAAGATTTACAAGGCTTCAGATATTGCATTTTCAGGCTGCTCCTTTTTTTTTTGAACCCTAGTATCAGATTCAAATATATGAACTAACTAGACCATAAACTCCTACAAAAATCTCTGAAAGTTCTAGATGCATCGTTGATGATTACCATCATCATCAATAAGTGTGTCTCTGCTAGAACAAAGTTCACCTCAAAAATAAATATTTTGGTGGAGGGTGGGGGATTGTGTTGATTCGAACCTTCAACAGAAAAATAGTCCAAATGACAAAAGGCTTGGAAGTATCAAAATAAGCTGTGAACAGATTATTTAAGGAATTTAAGTGGTTTAACCCCATTGAAAGCACTAAAGGCTAGGTGCTTTCTT
>KZ508887.1:25597-46179 GCA_002844005.1 Limosa lapponica baueri | reverse complement strand
GGGGAGGCAATGAAGAAGCAGCAGAACAAGCATTAAAATAGTGGCCTGTATGGATAGCAAACACCATTCCCAAGACAATGCTCCCAGTATGCTGTTCCCAGACTCCCAGTTGAGGAATGTGTTGTTGATGTGACTCCCACAAGGCTCTCCCTCTGATAAGAGCACACAGCACGAATGATCTGTCAAAGGAAAATATTGTGTCCCAATACCAGGAAGATGGCAAGCAGCAGTATATCACCTATACCATTTCTTTTGCTTTTAATCCAACAGGAAAACAGATACATGCTTCAAACAAACAAGGGAAAACAGGGCATGAGCAGCAAGCTAACTAAGATTTATGGAGTCTGAAACAAGCAAGATTCTTAAGCAAAGGCAAACAAGCTGATAATGATTACAAAGGTCCCAGTCTCTTGTAAACTGGCACCTCAACTGAAGTTTTACTGAAAAGACCACTTCTTGCCACTGCAGGGCATTACAACAAGGCTCAACACGAGTGTCTCTCAATCTCTTCCTGCTGTTGAAATCCAGATGAGAAAATAGCAATGGCTGGTTGATGCTGCATATATTTCAATAAAACTAATGTGTTGATCGGTTTATTATGCAACAAGATATAGTTGAATTATTAGCTTCAGGGGCATCACCAGCCATGTTTTGAAGAATCCATGCCAAGCAGTATGAGACTGATGTTACTTTGACAAACACAAATAGAAAAAACCCTCCCTGAAGTTATTCACACAAATTATCTCTAAGAAAAAGTTTTCCATCTGATACAGCAAAATGCAGTATCCACGGCCTATACATTTACCTCAGTGCACAGCAAATCATCCTCATTTTTCTGAAGTAAAAATGTAAATACACAACAGTTTGGCAGGTCAGTTGTGTATATATTACTTCAGTTCATCTAGGTAAATACTATCCTCATTATCCAACAGAGCTGTCAGTGACTTCTGGTCATAAGGTCAGGAGCAATGGCAGTCATTAACTGCCACACCACTGCTATCTCTGCTGACTTTTGACCTTAAAGTCAAGTCAGGTTTTCTTGGCTCCGTGCTTGGAAGTCAGTGATTCAGTGAATGGCACTCTTCCTTCTGACCGTGAACTCGTGCCCTGCTTGTGGTGGGAAGGAGTGCTTTGCTTCTGAAGGTGCCAGCTGTTGGACAAGATGTAATACTGAGGTCCTGACCGTTTGTTCATTAAGCATTCTGTAGTACTTCTTGCAAGAACATCCGAGAGTGAACTCCTGCTTGAAAATTCACATCTTCCTTAGCCATATTTGTTTATATTTTCAGCTCGATACATCTTTCTTCTCCACTTTGTTCCCTAAAATGCCTGTGGAAAGCCCCTTAGCTGATTGAACCGACGTCCACAAGGTAAAGAACAAAAACAGAGCAGTAGGGAGTTTCATGACCTATGTTCCCTGTGGATCACCACTATACCAATTACACAGTATTGCTGCTTTCAGATTATTAACTGGTGCACAGCAGCTGAGAGTGTGCTTCGTTGCACCGGTGGCAATGTATACTATCCCGTGTACTGTGCTCCAGAGCCTGCCGTGTGAAAGTCGCTACAGGAGACCAGTGACTTTACAGAGGTGTTATAACTATACTTCATTATTGCCCAAGTAGAGAGACTAATGACACAAAGCTTCATTAAAAAAACTCATTGGGTCTTTAAGTATCTTGCATCTCTCAGCAAATTCAAGGTAAGACTTAGAGGTTATGATTTTACTGACAGTTACAGGGCCCTTCCTCTGGCTTCAAGGGCAAGAGACACAGCACAGCAATCTACACAGTAAACTCCAAAACCGGCATGGTCCCATCCACCCTGCCTAATGCAAATAGCCCAGGGAGTGTCCAGGAGAATGTCAGATGGCACAAGCCAAAACCCCTCCAGGGACTCCGCAAAAAGTGGAAGGGTATAGATGGGAATGGAGCACTATTTCATGCCTTGGTTCTCTTCAGTTCACTTCTATAGACAAAACTTGACAAAACGATGTCTGGACTCCTGATGGGCTCTGCTCGGGGACTGTGTGTATGCTATAGGCTAAAAAGAATCGTAACTCTGGGAGCAGACAGCAATAGTCCTACAAGAAAAAAAATCAGTTGATTCAGACTGAAACCAAATAACATTAAAAGTTTAATTAAACTCAAATTTCCAGGTAACTAGAAATCGTGGTTGTTAGCCAAATCTAGCTTGATTCTCTTCCCTGCTAGGAAGAAGACAATATTAGCACTAGCAATACTCTAAATCTTGCAAATGAGTTTAAGTCATGCAAAGAAACAACCTCCAGCTGAGATAAGTTTGACCTAGGTCAATGCAGGGAAAACTCTCATTAGTCTGCCTTCTAAATGAGGAGCTTGCTTCAGCTCAACTGCAGTAATAATTCATAGCCTGTACAGTCAGTCCAGCCACGAGATGGAGTGGAAATTGCACAGTGGCTAAAGCCACCGATTGTATATAGTTGTATTCACATAACTCTTCTGCCAAGCCTTGAATGGAAGCCAGAGGGACCAGGTTCAACTTCTGGAGTCTTAAGTAAACGGTGACTTGAACCCTGCTAAGAAACCCAGGACGTTAAGTGAAGATTTTTGTGTACTCCCTAAGTCACAGTTCTGTAAGTGATGATTAAGGTGGTTAAAACCAGCAGTCTTATTTACAGAGGAAAAGGGAAATAGAAGGATACAGAGGGCAGTACAACCAACCAGGTATTCCTTTTCCAACCAATCCTTAAAACTCTCCTTTCATACTTTCAGTGAATCAGTTGCTTCTCTTGATGAGACATGCAGCTGTGTCCTGTCTCCTCTACGGCCCACATAGAGTTTGTTTCTGTCATATTTCTATCTTCTTCAATTTTGGCTCTCTTTCCCCCTTCTATCCATGAAATATTGATTTCATTCACTTTTTATTCTAATACTACCACTGGAATACCTTAGTAAAAAAGATTTACCCAAAGGAGCTTTAAAAGGCAGCCTCACATGTCATAGCAGTGTCACTCTGCACCTTTTTCACATAGACAAGATTCCGCAGGGGGAAAGCAGAACAGCTACAGTAATGCCTGCAGTGGTACTATTTACTTTGGTTGGAATAAAACAATAATATTTTTACTGAGCATTGACCTAATTGATTTTCCTTTCTCTGCACAAGACTTGAATTCTCTGACATGTTTTTCTGACTGAAATTTGTCGGCTGCTCCTGGAGGCATCCAGCAGACTATTTCTTTCCATTGCAGAATTTCCAGACAAGCTTCTGTGCCACCATCACTCGTGACAATTGTGAGTGAGAAACCTGGCATCTCTCTTGCTCACAGAGCTAAGCAGCAGCCACGTAGGTCACTGGTAATTCTAAGAGTGTGGAAGATCAAACCAAGTAATTGCTGGAAAGCTGATGAAACTTTATGTGATAACAAAGGCTATTATTACTCAAAGCAGACATTCACTCAAAGGAAGGAAACCAGAAACAAAGAAGCAAGTTTGAAAGGTAAAAAATGTTCTTAGAAAATGCAAAATACTTTTGAAGCACAGGAGAAAACTGATATTTAAGTTCTTTTTACATAATTCGAGATCTCGCCAATGTAGGTAGCTATATATGAGCTAGACTACATTCTTAGACTACTTTTTAGTTAACAGAACATCCTTTAATATTAATAGGTGCTTATAGGAAAAGTTTCTTGCTAAGGTAGACAAAGGAAAATGACCTTAAACAAGGCTATCTCCTTCACTACATCAGAGCCCAGAGTAACTGGCTCAGATGGAAACATCCAGACTTTCTTGTGGTAGGAAAGATCCTGCTCTAAGATGCTCTCTCTGGTATCCCACACAGATTCCGTTTCCACAGACATTTCCTGGATTAGTTCTATAATTTATGAGTGTTTACAATTAGAAGAGATGAAAAAATGGAACACATCAGAAGACGGCTTATTTTCTTCTCCAAAATTTAGATTATTGAGTGAAAACTAACAAAAGCTTTGAAATAGTTGACTAAAAACCAAGAATGTCACTATAAAATAGAATCTCCATGCCAAATGGAAGGGTTAGCTGCATTGTCACAAGGCTCCCCCCTCTTCTTGGGCCAGTCACCCTTATGAAACTGCATTTTCCATGATGTATTGCGTTGTGGCCAAAATCCACACCTCATCATGAAAAAAAGCATGATTAATCAAAATTCAGTTTACTTTGAAAACCAGTTTTGACAGAACTTCTTTTAGCAGTCTTAGCTTAGTCTCCTAAACCCCTTGCTTACCACCCCATGCCCACATCACAGGTACTTCTCAGGCCTTCAAAAGCAATAAATAGCAACAACGGTAACAGTCTTTGCAGTTCTGCCTAAATACAGCCACTCTCTACACCTGGGAAGAAAGGAGAGATGCTGTGCAGACAATGTCACCACCTTCTACAACCTTTACACTGCCCAGGGTGAGTGGTTACGGACAAGTGAGTTACAGACCCCTTTATCCTAAGAACTCTGTCTCAACCTTGTCCAGTAGCTGGCAATAACAGAAGACTTCGCAAAACATTCTGGCAAATTAAAAAGTCAACTTGAGACAAAAGAAAAGAAAGGGTTATCTTTGCTGAACACTCCCCAGCCAGCTTGGGATGCATAATTAAACATGAGGATGCGGCCCAATATTTCCTCTCATAGAGCAAGGTACATGGCAGCTGAACAAGATTGCATTGCTGTGATTTGTACCGTACTGTCTTCATCCAGAAGGACCAGAAAACTAACCATCCTTCATGGTTTAGCTACTCGCCTGCTTCAAGGGTAATGTCGTGTGTGATATATTTTTGCTACTTAGAGTCCAATTATCAGTGACAGAGGGAAATCTTTGCAGTTCTGCCAGGGCCACTCTTATTGGTGTATGCACAGCCAAAGGAAAGTAACCACTCTACGGCAGCTCCACTCACAGAATCACAGAATGGTTAGAGTTGGAAGGGACCTTAAAGATCATCTTATTCCAACCCCCTGCCACGGGCAGAGACACCTCCCACTAGACCAGGTTGCTCAAAGCCCCATCCAGCCTGGCCTTGAACAACTCCAGGGATGGGGCATTCACAACTTCTCTGGGCAACCTGTTCCAGTGCCTCACCACCCTCACAGTAGATAATTTCTTCTCAATATCTAATCTATATCTACCCTCTTTCAGTTTGAAGCCATTACCCCTTGTCCTATCACTACAGTCCCTGATCAAGAGTCCCTCCCCATCTTTCCCGTCAGCCACCTTTAGGTACTGAAAGGCCACTATAAGGTCTCATGTCCATGTTAAGGAAGCTGCCAGAGACAAAGGCAGCAGCATCAAGGAAATGGCACAGCTCACTTTCTCCATACCAGGAGTCCTTTTCTGCTTTTGACCCCTACAACTGTCAAAGGCCATTATATAGAGCTCATGACAAAACTACAACGTAGTCCAGGACTGCTTCATGGGTTTTCTGCGATAGCATGGTCTGCTGAAAGGCAGTGTTAGTGACTGTTATGTGTATCCTGGTTCATTAAAGCACACTCTGAACATGCTATTATTTCGATTGAGCTCCCCAAGAGACACCCACAGGAGATGGCCTCTATTGCATATCTCAGTAAAATTTCAGCATGCGATGGACTTCTAAGACACCCAGTCCTGTCACACCTGAGCTATGGACTCCAGGAGTGTTCAAGGATATCCATCTTCAGAGGGAGGTATATTTTGTTTCAACAGGATTTAGGTGCTTA
Organism: Limosa lapponica baueri; assembly: GCA_002844005.1. Taxonomy (NCBI): domain Eukaryota; kingdom Metazoa; phylum Chordata; class Aves; order Charadriiformes; family Scolopacidae; genus Limosa; species Limosa lapponica. The sequence continues at coordinate 40,479 of KZ508887.1, read as the reverse complement.
AATTGGAATGTAGGACATAATTTCTTTAGGAGATACGGTCATTGGTCCTTCCGTGGCTCTGTTTTCAATCTTTTCTCACACCTGAGGGTCCCCTAAAACCTTAGACCAGACTGTAAATCCATCTAAAATCCCTCCCCAGACCCTAGGTCCTGTTTATCCAGCCTCCATCTCCCACCCTGGGTCTCTGGTCTCCTCCTACTTGCTGGCTCATCCAGTTTGAAGTTCACTGGCACATCACCCACATACATACAGACAGAGAAGAGAGCAAGGTCACACAGAAAATAGTTAGAAATAGAGTTTAGTAAGAAGATAGAACAGATTGCAATGATCAGGATAATTTTGTTTCCCTTCTTCTTATCAGATACAAAATTCTAGCTTTATTCTCTTCAAAGGTATGCTTGAGTGGCTCCATCAGTTGCCCAATGATCAGTGACTTCTCTTTGTTAGTGGCTCTATTATCTATGTTACAGTTTATGTATCTGTGTGTTTAATTATGATTTTTCCTGTACCTTGTCTTTGTCTTTTATGCTGAACAGCTATTAACCAAATGGCCTTAAAAACCAGTTGCCATTACAGGTAACACATATCAGGAGATACTGAAATATTATAAATGATCTGTCTGTAATCTAATGACATTTTTCCACTGCCCCTCATGTCATTTGTAAATGTTGCACAACCAGCACACTACAACTGACAGCCGCTCGACATCTCATAAGCTATCATCTCACTAATCATGACCTAAATAGGGACATGTCAAATACCCATTTAAATGTGATTAAGACGTTCCTAAATCATGATAGATAGTAGGGGGGAAAGAAGGAAATCTGAGTATACAAAGATGAAACCTGACAACAGCAGTTAGCATCTGTATTGTAAAGAAACCATTGCAATTACTCTACTCTGCTTTGTAATTTCCATATGCTACACCGAATACTGATGGATGTTACCTGTGGTTGCTTCTGATCTTTCTTGTGCCTATTCTTCTGGAGTATGTGTGTGTGTGCGTGCATGCACATGTGTGTGTAAAATAGTTTTTGAGCCAAGCATCCAAGAAAAAATGACAATGATAAACCCTGACAGAAATGTAACCGGTTCTGTTGTGTCAGCTCTTTTGCCCTCGACTTGCTGTTTCAGCCCTGCATGCAGAGGTTTACAGAGGCCACATCAAAATAATCTTATTCTGCTTTTTTTAAAATTATCTAGATAGAAGGCGCTTGAAGGGATGTCATAGCTGCATGGAAGCAGAACATTAGTAATCATATCAAGAGGAATATATAAGGAGACAATTAATATTTATGCCTGAGTTTACTGTGTATGGAAATGAGACACTGCATCCAAATACGGTAATCTTAGCAGGTGAGATTCTGATCTCAGATATTTTGATATAAATAAGATGACTGACTTCTATTAAGATACATTTGCATAAATGAAAGCAAAACAGAAACAAAATATTAACTCTTATCTAATGACTTCCAAGACACAGAACAAGGATCAGACAGTTAAAGGTTTGCCTGTTGCTTCAGAGATTCCCCTTCCGACAAATGAAGATTCCTTTGGGTTTTTTAACAGGAAGAATTAAATCTGGAAATCAGAATTAAATGTGTGGGTCTTTTACTCTAGCCTCATTTGAGCAGGCCTAAGATCCTCGTCACATACACAAAGATGTTTACATGTCCTTTGAACCAGTTCAGTGCGATATGAGCTTCACAGCGCTATTACCTGTGTCGACTCCTTTTCAGCTAAGTCCTAAGACCTCAGTCATGGTTCACTGATGAACCCATGTGGTTGGGCCTCTGGTTGTTCAAGAAATAAAGATGTTATATATGATTCTGGGAATCTGACTTCTACAAAAGCCTAGAAGAAACCCAGAGCTACCTATCTAGCAGCATCTGAAACACCATAGCTCTTTTGTGAGACTGGATCTTCTGAACGCATGATCAAAGTCCCATGACAAGATAACCACACTAGTCAGTTATTAAGTCAACCTTCAGGCCTATACTGACCAGTAGAACCTGAGAAGAAATAATTATTTTCCAGCATGACAGAGTTAATGTGCAATTAGCTGTTATATTACTAGCAAAACATAAATTACAAATCTATCCCCATTATTATTTTTCTCATAAATATTTTTGCTTCAGTTGACAATTTTACTGGTGTTAACTTGATATTTTCTTACAAATCATTAGTAAAGATTCTGTATGGCCCTAAGAGGGGAGCAGATTCCCTGAGATCCCACTGTATGCTACAAATCATGATATTTCTCCATTTACAATAGCGTTTTGAAATATCTCCACTGAAGCCCTCAGCATGCAGCGCACAAGCACAGATCTCCAAAAATTAATATGTGCCGTGTTAGGAGATGCCTGATAAAGTAGTATTGCAGTGATGATATTGCAATAATAAATATAACAGGTCATGGATACCAAGGAGATTATCTGGAAGGCAAGACCGTAGCCAGCACATGCCACATGGATGTGCAAGTATTCTTAGGAGCAGATAAACTGCATGCGTTTTCTCCTATTACCTGCTTGTCTCCCTTCAGGATCCCATAAATATGAACTTGGGTAAAGATGAAAAGATGAGCCTTTCATCTTTCCACACACAGCTGTTCTTCTGTCAATATCAAGAGAGGAAGCTCAGAACTATTTCGCAGATGTTGGCTTTTCACAGGACTGAGCCCAGAACTTGGCTGTAGAATGTAACAGTGGTAATGGTAACTAGGGAGAAAATGGATTCTCACCACTATTAAGCCACTGATACCACTGGTATTCTAAGAATGCAATTACATGAGGAATTATCTCAAAGTCAATTTTGTGCACTTTTTCTGAATATCATCGTATATTTAACGTTTCAGCTTCAACTCCTTATGGAAAACAAGAAAGTAGAAGTTTTCCCATTTCAACAATAACAGTTTGCTTGCTTCAGTTCAGTAGCTCAGTGGCAAATATGCAATGAACATAAAAAAAAAATGTATACTTCTGTGACAAGATACAGTCTCAGGAGAGAATATCAGTTGGCCAATATGCACAGCTCTACAGCTGTCCATGGAGATACACCAGCTCGCAGCAGCCAAGGGTTGGGTCCCAGCACTGGTTATTTTCACGTTGAGGTCATGAGGGGACCGTAGTTTTTATTGGCATCTCCTGGTAAAAATGTGTTACAGTCAAAGCCTAAGCAATCCAAAAAGTTCTCTGTGCAAGTTCATAGGCTGGGGGTGTAGGGGGAGTGGGGGCAGCAAAATAAATACCCCAGAAGAGCCTAAAACACACTGCCTGTCAGTTTTCTTGGGCCACGGCTGTTTGATCAGGTCGCCAGACCTTTTTAAAGACCTCAGCATGAGAAATATGTAAGACATATTACTCCCAAGAGGCTTTACAAGAGCATATCTACAAACCAGACAGGAAACTCATCATCAGCTCTCTACATAGTCCCTGTCCCCCACCCCGAAGCAGGATTTCTCCAGCAGTATAACATGGGCACATTAACAGGACTAACTCAATCGTACAGAACACCAGCCATACCAAGATAAACCTTCATACCAGTTTCCGTTCTCAGCCATTAAGGTGCCTGTAGAAGCCAATGTCTTGTGATTAAAATTATACACACCACAGGTCACAGGGGAGACCTTTGCTCATCTGCGCAGACATCATTTTGCATTGCAGTGTCTCATATGGCAAAGGAGAAAACATGTCATATAGGTTTTTATTTAGCCCAAATGCTGTTAAATTATTCAGGTCATTATTAAAATATGAAACAAGATTCAAACAGAAAAAGCAGTTAAATTTTTAAACAGGGAGCATTTAAAACTCTTTATTTGGATGGAATACATCATTCCAGCATGGCTTTTAGCAATACAGAGGTCAGCATTCCAGCCCAGGTGGAATGCTAGACTAACGTACATGCATTCATATCCAAAATACCAAAAATAAAAGTGAAAACCTTTAAATAGTTTGTTTCAGTCTCATTAAATAATTGACATATTACACAAGACACTCAATATAAATTCTCCTGAGGCACTAGTGATGCTCAGGATGAATTCACATTGCCTGAAGTGACAATGGAAGTTCACCATCTAGTCTAAGCTGATTTTTCTCTCTCCATAGTCAGCAGAGAAAAACAGGTCCTTCCAGATGGTGATTCATTCTCCCTGCCTTAAGGGAGAATTTACCCTCTGCATCCTCCTTTTCTCTTTGACTACACAAAAAGCCTAGCCTACTTTTTAGACTATTCATTTAAATTTTAGATGGTTGAAATAAGCTGATGAAAATCCCACTGTAGTTATAAGAAATGCCACAATAAACACAGTAATTTGGTTTAGTGTCCATTGACCAATTTAATTAGAAGTTTACATTATCTAGAATATCAGTTGTCACTGAGACTAGAATTAAGTGACTAATTGATTTTTCAGTTAAGTGGCAAAAGCAAAAAGAGATACAATCAAATTCCAAATTTATTTAGTTCGATCCAAACCATGTCTTTGAATTCTTTACAGATTGAAAAAAAAAATGTTTTGGATTGAACCACATATTTAATTCAGTGATAGAATAAATGAACTTTCAAAGGATTTGGGAAGAAGGGGGTTGTGTTACAGACTGCCTAGACAACTGTGAGTAGCCCATGAGGCTTTCTGCAAACTAGCAGAAGCTCATATTTATGTGTGATTTCAACCACCCACGCATCCTGAAGACCAACATTGCACTGTGGAGGCAATTCATAGAATCATCTAGGTAGGAAGGGACCTTTCAGATCATCGAGTCCAAGCATCAACCTAACACTGACAAAAACCACCGCTAAACCATGTCCCTCAGCACCACATCTACCCATCTTTTAAATACCTCCAGGGATGACAATTCCACCACTTCCTTGGGCAGCCTGTTCCAGTGCTTGGTAACCCCTTTGGTGTAGAAATTTTTCCTTCATAAAGTTGCTTGGTTGACACTGGTGGGAATTTCTCAATGCAAACCATGAGGAACAGCATTGTTAAATGAGGAATTGATTCTGGGCCCATCAAACCCCAGAGAGAAACCTGTGCTGATTTTAATGCATGGAGAACTCAACGAGATGAATAATCCCATTTTGGGAAAGACTCTTAAAATAAAAAGTAAAAATACATTTGTTCAAGAAAGGGGAATTATAGAAATGAAATCCATGGAATAGAATTCCATGGAATATGAATCCGTGGAAATAGAAATCCACGGAATATGGATCCCTTCTTCCATACTGAAGTCCAGTCTCAAGATACAGCAAGTGATGGACTTGCACCATTGATTTTAGCTGAATGCCTGGCTCAAATCAAGATTACTTACATGAGGTGGAAAAAATAATTCATTTTTATAATGATACCACCAACATGAAATTGAATCAGTTTGTATAAATGATGACAAAGTAGTCCCATGTCAAACTGCACATTAATTTCTCTACAGAATTGTAAATTTTTAGAGTCGCGTTTCCTTTTTTGGTCCTTTTTTTTTTTTTCCTCCTTCTCCCTTGTGGTAGAGTGACCCACATGAGTGGAACTGGAAGTGGACTTGACAGGAGATAAAAAAGAATGAGCTGACCCCACTGCACTGTGAGCTGTGAGCATTAAAAAAAAAAAAAAATGTGAAAAAGTGGCAGAATTGTCTTACAGTCTCCTTCCTTACAGCTTTCACAGCACAACAACAACTTTCATGTCAAAATAAAAAAGCAAAAAAAACTTCAAACAGAACTGTGATTTTTATAGATGATTGGTGTTCTTTAATACAGACTCATAAAAATATTGTTGTAACTATAATCTTTTTCTGACAGGAGAGCAGATAAAAAAATAAAAACATGTAATTCTTGCAATCCTGTATTGACTGTGAAAAGCCTAAATGTTGCTAGTTTCTGACGTGCCATCATTCATGTCTTGTTCATGTGTACTACTCAAAGAACCTCACCGTTTCTAAATATATTTAAACCCACTTTTAAAGCTCTTCTCTCTTTCATAATTGCATTAGAAGGGGTTCAAAAAGACATGGCTATTTTTAGCTGAAGGGTATGTCACCAGTTGCCTAATGAAACAGCAATTAATGATGGTTATGTTAAGTCCTTGATGGTAGAAGAGGGCCCTGATCTCATTTACATCAATATTAGCCAGGGAAAACTCCAGTGAAATAATAAAAATTACTCCGGTATAAACCAGGTATCAGTTCAGTAAAGGGGAATAAAAGAGATTTTCACTTTCAAAACTAAAGAGAAATGATACACTGTTTAGACTAATTTCCTATCACATACAATGGCTATTCTTAGCAGGTTAATTATATTTCTTGTTGATGCAGACCTGAATTAAGTCAACATTTTCTGTAAGGAAAAGATGTTAAAACCACTTAAAAACTTATTGAAACAAACTAATATTTTGGCTCATATTTTAGCACAAAGAGCTCATAACCCACTCATCAGCAAAATATTCAGAATGAGATCTTCCAGAAATAGATCTTGTACCAAGTCCATCGACCTTTGAAGAAAGACAGGGAACTTGTGGAGATCTAATCGGAGCTGGCTCAGGCAAAGCCAGAGTAATCACAGAGAAGAAAATGCTCCATTGTTTGGAACCCCATTTTAAAACACTGATACCTACAATAAGGAAATACCCATTTTTCTAGCCAGGAGTGGCATATGAACCTAAGACTACTTAAGACCTCTGTGTTTTTGTACACCACAAAATACATTAAAAATCACAGCATAATTTAGGTTGGAAGAAACCACTGGAGATTGTATGAATGTTTATTTGATATACTGCATTTATTTGATATACTTGCCTCAAAAAAATAGTATCCTTTAAGGAGTATTCCAGCTCTAATTAGTTGTGGAGTAGGATCAGTTTTCTACGAATAATACAGGTTAAATATATCTACAAGTGCCTGTAAATGGAGGACTAGTGTAAGAATGTTCCATCCATGACAAACATTACTGCTTCTGTGTGCGATTTTACTTCTTCTCAAAGGCTTTTGCTCATTTTTCCTGCCACCTACTAAGGTGGCAAAACCAGCTTCCTATAAGTGAAGCAAGGGCTGGCCTCAGCACAGGAGCTCAAGGAGCTTTAAGCTCTCACAGGTTGTTCACTACAGAAAGCAGAGAAGGCTTGGTTGGTCAGTAACAAGGTTTATTATAGATACCACGAATATGTGGTCAGATATTGGATAAAAAAAAAAAAAGAAAAAATAGACAGTATAAAAATTGCTTTCCACCCCAAATTAAATGATTCTATTAATCTTGCCTTACGTGTATTTTACCAAATAAATTAACTATTACCTTCAGAAAAAATTTGCAGTGAAAAGTTTACTAAGAAATCTTCTGCCCATAAAATAATAGATTTCTGGAAGTAAGAGTTAGATAATTCTCTACTATGCTGGAATTCAGGTGGTGAAAAGGGCTGAGATGGACAAATTCTTAAAGAAACTCAATTTTGTATTTTGACTTTTTTGACCTTGTTTTAAAAGCCATGGTAAGAACTATGACAGGCTACTAAGATTCTGGCTTTGGTATCAAAATTTGTTTTGCAGTTTCAACGGGCATTGCAGTCATATATCCAAATCAGTTAACATCTGGACTGAGAACAGGCTAAGGTTTCCAAGTGAGGTGCATTATTGTAGAAGCTAGTTCCGCTTTCTGTATTTTTGTATAAGCCACGCCTGGGAGTTGATGAAGTTTTGGGTTTTTTCTCCCATTTTGTTTGGACTTCTCCTGAAACAATTCTCACTTAAATCTTCGCATATAAATGAAATCTCTTTTTACAGGCCGCCTCTACTCATTTCCAACACCATCTCCGTTCCAAAAAGTCCCACTAGATGGGATATCGAGGATCCACTTTCAAACACAAATTCCCATTACTGTCAGCAATTTTTTGCCATGAGCAATGGTCATTGTAAATGCAAACCCATTCCTGGGCAGTGAAGTCCTTAGCTATTTTTAGGTGCCAGTCCCTCAAGAGTCTCCAGCAGTCCTCAGACAGACATGGTTACTTACACAACACATTAAATCTGCTCTGTCTTTGTTTCTAACACATTTGTATTTTTATACTCATTTTTTTCCTTTCTCCAGTGACTAAGGTAAAGAAATGTTTTAATCATTTATGAACTTGAAACCCAGCCTGCAAGCACATGCTTGGTCTCACATGACTTCTAAATATATCTTGCTAATTTCTAATCTTTTGTATTTTGTATAATCTAGTTCAATGTCCAAAGTAAAAGTTGTTTCAATATTGCTTGTTACAGACCCTTTGCTTAAACAATACCTTTTGCCTCGATTGAGCTGCCGCAACGTTTTTCCTACACCAAAGTCAAGGTGACACTAGGCCTTGGAGCAGGCAAGTGCCATAGATCCAAATACTGCAGAGCTCGATCCTTACACAAACCTTCCCACAGGCATTTATGGCCACCTCAGTGCAGGTACGCCCCTGAAAATATCTGAAAAAAAATTCACAAATAAAGAAGTTCACTTGATTTCCACATTATGGAAAGAGCATAAGTGCAAGGAAAACTATGTTAGATAAGCCAAATGAATGTCTGGTCTTTCTCTTCTTTACAGACGTTCTTGAACTAAAATTGCTTTTTTTTTTCTGGAAGATTTGTGTGCACATTCTCCCTCAGTAAAGTATATTATATATCACAGTATGAGTGAATTGTACAAGTAGGTTACATTTAATGAGAAAAAGCACTATTTTTTTTTTTTAATCTAAAGATAGCAGAAACTAGGATGTCACCAAAAATAGTCCTTCTGATCACGATGGCTGTCTTTACATTGGTTTTGGACAATGCATTCAAAAAGTAACACCCATTTTACCTCCATCATTAGGAAAACTTCACTAAAATAACCTTAATAGCACATGCTTAAAAGTTTCTGGTCTTCTATCAAAAAGTTCCAAAGAGTTTCCAAAGTAAAAATGTGCTGATCTGCCCATTATTAAGCTGTGGTAACCTCTGAAAATAGCTCTTTAAGATACAGGGCCTTATTCAGTCTTCACTCCTGGTGTAGTCTCACAAATATTACGAGAATTGCACAACGGACTCCCCACACCTGAATGTGCCTTATAGATTGTGCCATTGTATCTCACTTCTTTTTATGTTTGACTGCCAGACAAGGAAGATAATTGCACAGAGCCGAATCCCTGAGATACCTGACTGCCTAGACATGGCCGGGGTTGAGAACATAAAGTTCAGCAGGACAGAGAGTAAGAAACTACTTTTAACATAGTTTATTTATTTCCCTTTCTCAATGCATGGGAAAACTATATCTGTTTGTTCTATTTTTCCTTTTATAACATCTCATTAGCTTCTTAATTATTCTGAAACTATAATTCAGATTATCCCTTATTACTAATCCTGTTTGTTCTACTTACATACCACAAAGGGAACAGGTTCTGGCTGCCACTGACCACAGCTAATATCCAACACGCATTCCCCTCCTGGCCAGGAGCAGGCATTAAAACCCAGGTATTCCTTATTGCTGCTACACAAGGTGTCAAGGGGAGGAGTATGGCCAGTCAAGTGTTGCTCCCCACACTCATGTCCACACTGCAAATCAGCAACTACAAATGGGATAGCTGGTAGGCCACGCCTGAACTAGGTTTGATGCATGAATTCTGGGATGGAGAACAGTTTAATTTTGATTCCACCCCTTAAAAGCAGGGACTGGGCCAGAATTCAAGCAGCTATAGGATATTCTTCCAGGAGGGGGTGTTACTTTTTTTTTTCCTTAGCTTTCTTGTTTAAGGAGGTTCCCATAGTTATAATTTCAAATACACATAAAAAACATGATTTAAAGTTCAGTCCAAGTTCAGCCCTGTCTGCTATAGCCCTGCAGGCAGCCTAGAAGACATGGCTAGCTGAGTTGAGAAGAGATCTCTTCTCCTAGAAGAGATGGTTGGGTGAAGCACAACCTGTTGGAACAGGAGAGATAGATGGTTGAGCAGATGACAATCCACACAGCTTTTTCAGGGAATAAAATTAGGGAATAATATAATTCCCACACAGGGAATATTATAAGGAATATTGAATTACACTATCCTTGATTACATAAAACAATATTACAACTATCAGTGTTAATATTCTTACTAATGTTTTAATAGTAGAGAAACTTTAATCACACTGCAGAAACACCATAGCTGACACCATAGTGTGGCAACACCACAGAAGTCATGCTCCTATATGCTGAATGAGTGATGACCAGCAGAGGATACCCATGATGATGGCTGAGCATCACAGATTTGGGGGTACTCTCTCACTGACCCAGCCCAAAGCCCACATGCGTAGCTTCTCTGCCTCAGGCACACAGTGAAGGCAGGTTCCTTTTCTTCTTCTGGTGTCTCCAGCTGGCAGTCAGATCTACTGAAGGATCTCCGCTGAGGTCTCTTGAAGAACATTCCCAAAACTGATGTGTCCCCGCTTGTGCTTTTATCAGTAATTTCTGGTCTAACCATCACACAGGTCTCCTGACAAGATATTATTCATCCATCTTGCCGTACAGTTTTTCATCATCATCAGTCTCTGATAGACCATACCTTTCTACTGTTAGCTTCTACCAATCACCCAAAAGGTTAACAGTTTCATTTTTTATACCAATCACCTCAATTAGTTTCCATTTACTATATCAATCAACTTAAAGCTCAACAGTTTGTTTTATTCTTATACCAATAAACTTAAACTTTATGATTTGCACCCTTGTCTCTGGCTGGCTACAGGCATCAAGGGAAGACCATGTGGACTTAACTCAGATGCCCCACGATAACAAGCATCACAACACTGTTTTATTTGACTGAGAGGAAGAGGCAGAACCACAGATTGCGTAGGGGTCTCTAGCTGTTGTCTCTTCTCATGATTCAGACACCAAGCATAAGGGTGATGGACAAGGAAGATATTTTCCCTGGAATTTATCTCCCATTTCAGAGTAGAGGTGCGGAGCTTTAGGAAAGCTCTAAGAAGCTTCTAAAACCTAAGCTACTTTTCCTCATGGGTATCCAAAAATTAAAAAGAACCCAAATGCAACTCTCCTGGCTGTGAAATGCATTGAAAGTGAAAATATAAAAAAGCTCCTATTCAGATTATTACCTGTCATGTTCTTGACTTTGCATCAGTGAAGAAACTTTCTACAACATCAGAGAGGTGTAAAGCTCAAGACTTAAACACAGTTCAAAAAGTTCATATGATTTCTCTCATTCACAGTAAACCATCCAGCTGCATTCAGAACAACGTGAAGACCCAAGTCAAGCTGCCGTTGCCGGCACATCTCACTGCTCTTTGTGGTTCTGCTCACACATTGATCTCTGCTGGAGTTTCAGTGACATGACATTTCCTTGCAGGATCAATAACGGTGCCTGCACAGGTGTCCCTGCACCACGTTGTACCAGCAACTTTCAGCTCCATTCAACTCCCAGGTAGTGTTCTACATAACTACATGGATTTAAATCAAAGGGAACTGTTGGTGAGAAGCAAATACAACACAATGACAGAAATAAAAGTTCTCAAGGCAACTGAGTGGAGGAGCTGTTGACTGGTAGTGTTCATTTCCAGGCTTGAAACTAGGAGAAAAAGGATTTTAAAACCTTAAGAGATCCCGTAACAGCGGGCAGTATTTCAGTAGATGCAAAGGGCAAATTGAATAGACACATTCTAATAGAAAATGGGATAGAAACTGAAGCCGGCAGCCTCGTGTAGGCTGTGCATTTGACGTTTTGGCTTAGAAAAGCTAGGTTTAGTTCACTCTGACCACCCATCAGATTCCAAGACAAATGGCACTCATTTGGATCTGTCAGATTAATAGATGGGGAAGGAGGAGAACAGGGAGTCACTGTATCCTCAAGAATCAGTTTAATATTGGAAGAACCACAGAAATGGCATGCTCAGCTGTGACTCTGCTGGGAATTACAGGACTGGGAACAACATTTTTTGCGTAGTGCTACACGGTCAGTTTAGCTCTGACTTTTCTGACTTTTCAGATCCAGCTCACATGTCCTGTTTTGTTCCTAGATCCTTTCAAAGGTAACCAGCTAGGTCCTTCCCATATGAAGCCTGGCTATAACTCTGAGCACCCTTGACTCCAGCAGACTCACTTACAGGCAGTATAGAATAAAACTAAGCAATTCAGGTTGATCCACACCAGAGTACTCCAATGCTATCCCATAAAGTCTTGCTCCCTCAGGTATCTGCACAGCCTCTCAACTCATGCTCTGGGTCACACTTGGCACAAAATGGCAAGCCTTGAGTCTATGACAGCACTTCATATCAGGCTCTTTGAGCTGAAAAAGGCATTAATTTCTGATAATTACTTCTTAGAGCCATACAACTGCTATTTTGGACTTGGAGCAGGCTTGGGCCAAGTACTATGCATTGCAAATACAACCAATTCTCACTTCAAAACACCTGTGCTGTAGAGTGTGTTTGGGAGCTACTCTGCATCCCCTGGCTTGGAAGCCAGGAAATACCCTCTAGAAGAACTGTCTAACAGTGTAGATGTCACCTTTGAAGACTTGCTGCAAAAGTTCCTCTCAAGTCATTGAATCATAGAACCACAGACTCAGAATGGTTAAAGTTGGAAGGGACCTTAAAGATCATCTAGCTTCACCCCACCCTGCCATGGGCAGGGACACCTCCCACTAGACCAGGTTGCTCAAAGCCCCGTCCAGCCTGGTCTTGAACACTCCCAGGGATAGGGCAAGTCAAGAGTAGCAACAGACCTCTGAAGATAGGGTCCCTTCCAAACCTATTCTATGGAGTCCGTGGATACAGTTTGATTCAGACTCTTTTTGTACACATACTGCAACTGTAAGAAAAAAATAGCATATATTATAGAATGCATTAAATACACAATATGAAAAGAAACGTCAGATGATCTCATCACAATGGGACGTTGGGAAGGAGGAATAAGAAAAGGAGCAGAGTTAATAAGTTTGAAAGAAAATAAGCAGAGTTTATGCGTGCAGAAGAGAAATACAGTGAAAACTGATCATAAGAACCAAGCCAAGCCTTCTGGCTCACTTTTGTCACCTCCGCAGAGAAGGGACCAAAGCCACATATTCCTACCAAAACAAGGAAGAAGGGAAAGAACTGGTGTCAAAGCAGTGTGAGAGACCCATGCTGGGCTGTCTTCTGTGTAAGAGGAAGAGCTAAGGAGAGGAGGGCACCATAGCCCTGATTAGAAAGACTCTCTCTGCAATCAGCAGTCCCTGTACTGCACACTTTGACCTCTACCAGACTCTTCTCCATGGTGCCCAGTAAATAGTCTGAGAAGCAATGGGCATGACGTGAAATACAGAAAATTCCACTCAAACATTAAGAAAACCCAGTTTCACTGTGAGGGTATTCAAACACTGGAATGAATTACCCGGAGAGGTTGAGGAGTCTCCACCCTGCTCTAGCTGACCCTGCTTTGATCCAGGATGGTTGGATCAAATATGATGTCCAGAGGTCCCTTCCAGCTGCAGAGATTCTGTGATTCACTATCTCACAGGCCACAGGTGAAAGAAGTACTCAATAGACTGTTAAGCAAAGAGGAGAAATTAAAATAAGGACTTTCAGCAGAAGGGTAAAATCCATTTTACTACCTCAAGTTTATAAATTGGAAGGGGATAGGAAAGCATTTTGGAAGGTACAGGTCTCACAAAATGATAAATCAATATATTTCTCACTGAATAAAATGAACAACACAATGATGTCAGGTTTTTCCAAAGCAGATTAGACAAAGTTACATATTTCAAGAATAAAATTTCACCATCTTACTCAGCAACTAACCTACTAAATGTGTCTATTTGGATTACCTCTGTCATTCAATTTTCAGTAATGTTTAAGGCCAGGAACCCTCCTGTGTTTCTTGAAACTAGTGTTGAAGGGCTCAAGCTGTGATACGAAGTGAACAGTCTGTCTCCTAAATATCCCATAAATTCTCCCAACCATTTAACCCGGGATGTGTGACAATCTGTTTATGATTGCCTGAAATCACCCCTCTTCTCTTCTGTCTTTTTGTTGGGCATATCATCTCATTCAACACCAACAGAAAATCCACCTCTTTTCCGTTTACCATTGTAGGAAAAACATAGTTAAGTACTCAAGAGAATGAAAATTCCTACATTTTCATTTACCATTTTCCTAGGCAATTCTTTTGGAATTAGCCATGGGTTAAGTTCTTTTAGAGGTCAGAGAATAAACTTTTTTGTTCTTTTACCCTTCAAAATTGCGTCTTTGAAGTATCTAACTCTCTTAAAGCTCAAAAATTCAGAAGCTTTAGCTGCTCTCCCTCAACTGTGCATCAGTCTGATCTGGCTACAGCTGCTTTGCCTGATAAAATTATAAATTTGAGGAATCACCTGGGGCCAGCTATGTGCAGAGAGCTGCCTGAGGACCAAAACTGGAGAAGGAAACAGGTAAGAGCCAGATTGCCATGAGTAAGAGCCAGACTGCCAGATCACTGAGCACACATGAAAAAGAGAACAGGGAAATAATCTATTAATCCACCTGTTTCCTCCTCCTGCACAGGAAAAACCATGTCTACATTAGTGAGTGACCCAAGGGTAGATATCTGGAGAGAAACCACTGGTGGTAAGGACCAGCACTCTTACACATGGTGTCAGTGAGACTTACATTAGGCCAGCTCTAGTCTGCTCCTGTGATCTGAAGGTCCATTAACCGTTGGGGTGCATTTGGAGCAACCCTGGAGCACATCTTGTGGTCACTTTCGGGCCAAACAAATGCAATTTGTGCACATCAGGACTACTCTGCTGTGTGAGTAAAAGCACAGTAAAGGGGATGAACAGATGGGTTTCTTCAAAAGCTCTCTCCTGACACAAACTAAACCACTAATATAGATGCACCTTGAAGACAACATGCACTCTGGAGTTATAACTGTGGCTGTGTCTACTTGGTGGCTGACCT